>SNVD02003727.1:0-177500 GCA_013180625.2 Boswellia sacra
CTGCTAATCAGCCAATTTCTTGGAGTTGATTGTATCGATGTACAATTAGCCGGATAACATGCTATATACCATTGAAAAGCTCTCGAAGTCTATTTTCTGGAGAAATTTACAGTTCACGAATTTATGTAGTGTACCAAAAGTTATGATAAAAATGGTATAAGAAGTGTATATTTATAATTCCACATATCACTGTAGCGTGTTATTAAATATGGGGACACTGTAGCAAGTTACTGTAGCAGAGTATATAAACATATTTTAGGGTTTTATTTTCATAACTTGAGGAGGAAAAAACGTGGGAGGAGGCTACATCTTTGGATTTCTCTCATCTCTTGGAGTTCTTGAAGGAGATTGAAGGCTTGAAAAGAGGAAGAACTACAAATCCTAAGAGATTTCATCAAATTTGCTAAGTTTTCCCTATCCCTTTTATTTTCTGGAATGTCTCCATATTGTATTGTATTTGTATTCTATCTGAATACGTGTAACTAAATATGAATTGGTTGAGGGTGATTTCAAAGCCCTTGATATGGTTTTTATGAATTGATTGTGCAAGGAATTGTTTTCCAATTCTCTAATTGAAGTTACTTGTATTTTCCCATGTTTAATGCTTATGATTGCTTGCTGGATTGTATTTGGGTGGTCAATTGAGTAAAATCTGGTTGTTATCTATTGCTAGACTAGAAATCTTGATCCGTAATTGTCTTAAATTTCTAATAATTAGTAGCAAAATTGTGATCAGAGATTGCAATTGGAGAATACAACCTAGGTTAAATAATCCGAACTTGTGTGGTTATTGCTTAGATGAACCTATCTTTCTTATCGTAATGCTTCCATTGAATTAAACTCAGAGAGCTTATTCTGAGTTGTTTAATGGATAGAGATTAAATAAAGAGCTTGTTTTATTTAACAACAAAGTAAGGAAAGATTGGGGTAACAGAGCTTGTTGTTATCTACGGTTGATAATTTCAATGGTATAATTGGATGACAATTCTACGATTAATTCGCAAATCCATATCTTGTGGTAGAGAATGATCCTATAACCAGGTTACTTTCATTGATTTTTACTCAAATTAACTTAGCATTATGTTATTCTTTACTTGCATTAATATTTCATCTAGTTAATAAATCAACAAAAACCCCCCGTTTATTCTGTTTTTGCTTTCGAATAACAAATTCAAATAGAATTAATCCTCGTGGGAACGATATCTTACTCATTACTTTATTACTTGTGCGACTAGTATACTTGCTAGTTTCAAACGCATCAAGTTTTTGGCGCCGTTGCCGGGGATTGATTTTTTACTCAATTTGTTATTCTGTTTTTACTACTGATTCTTGATTGTTATTTCCTGATTGTTTGTGTTTAGGCTTTTATGTTCGAGGGAGAAGCGGATCAATGACTTAAGAGAATTAAGGAGTTTCTCCAATCCTCGAATTTAAGGCTAAATCGGTCAATTTCAACTCCACCTCCAGAATTTGACCTTGCACGACATACTTCCCTCCCATCTTCTTGCAGTACAATCAAATCTGAATCGGAAGCAATGGCGATGGAAAACGATCAGACTCTTAAGGAGTTAGCGGCTCCAATTATTGATCAACAACCGCTATGCATAAGCACCAATTTTGAGATAGATTTTGAACTTAACTCTGGACTGATTCATCTCTTGCCTACATTTCATGGTTTTGCAGGAGAGGATCCGAACAAACACCTCAAAGAATTTCATGTGGTATGCTCAAGTATGAAGCCAACCGGCGTTTCTGAAGAGCAAATTAAATTTAGAGCTTTCCCATTCTCATTAGCAGATTCGGCAAAAGATTGGCTATACTATCTACCACCAGGTACCATACCACTTGGAATGAGATGAGTAAATTATTTTTGGAGAAATACTTTCCAGCCTCGAAAGTTACAAATATTAGAAAAGATATTAGTGGCATTCGACAACACAATGGATAATCACTTCATGAATATTGGGAGAGATTTAAGAGGTTATGTGCTAGCTGTCCAAACCACCAAATTAGTGATGGACTCCTAATTCAATATTTCTATGAGGGTCTCCTACCCATGGAAAGGAGTATCATTGATGCTGCTAGTGGTGGAGCACTAGTTTATAAAACACCGAAAGTGGCAAGACGTTTGATTAGTGACATGGCAGCGAACTCCCAACAATTCAGCAGTCAATTTGAGCCACAACTACAAAAAAGAGTAAATGAGGTAAGTACTTCAAACATTGAACAACAACTTTGTGAACTTACCTCTCTTGTAAAAAAAATGGCTGTAGGACATATGCAGCAATCTTATGCAAGTGGAGTATGTTCTGCCATGGACCATCCAACCGACATGTGTCCAACTTTGCAAGAAGGAGATACAGAACAAGTCAATGCCATGGGTGGATTTCCAGGACAACCAAGGCAAAGGTATGACCCTTTCTCCAATACTTACAATGCTGGATGGAGAGATCACCCTAATTTAAGATATGGTAATCATCAACCAATTGCCCCAAATGCCATACCAAATCGACCACCAGGTTTCAATCAACCAAGGGTGCAGCAACCATTTCAAGCACAACCGCAACCAGTACCACAACCAGCTCCATAAAATTCAGGTATGTCTCTCCAGGATATTGTTAAAGCACTTGCCACTAACACAATGCAATTTCAGCAGGAAACTAGGGCAAGTATCCAAAACTTGGAAAGTCAAATAGGACAACTGGCCACTAACATGAGCAAATTTGAGAGTCAAAGCTCAGGAAAATTACCTTCTCAACCGGTGATCAATCCAAGAGAGAATGCTAGTGTTGTAACTTTGAGAAGTGGGAAGCAATTAGAGATTCCACCAAAGAAATCACAAACTGATGAAGGGGATGACACCACTACCACCATGAATAAAACATCATCTTCTAAGTAAATCCAAAAACCCATATTCCTTCATATGTTACTACTCCACCTTTTCCTAGAAGATTTGCAAAATCAAAGAAGGAGGAACAAGAACAGGAAATCCTGGAAACTTTTCGCAAGATCGAGGTGAATATACCACTTCTGGATGCTATCAAGCAAGTACCTCGTTATGCAAAATTTCTGAAGGAGTTATGCACCAACAAGAGAAAGTTGAAAGGAAATGAGAAGGTAAGTGTGGGGGAAAATGTTTCAGCTATATTACAAAGAAAAATTCCTCCGAAATGCAAAGATCCAGGTACGTTCACCATTCCATGCACCATTGGTAATACCAAGTTTGAAAGAGCTATGTTAGATTTAGAGCATCTATTAATGTCATGCCATATTCTATTTATGCTTCTTTGAATCTTGGACCTCTTGCGGAAACTAGTATTGTAATTCAACTTGCTGATCGTTCTAATGCATATCCCAAGGGAGTTGTAGAAGATGTTCTTGTGCAGGTGAATCAATTGTTATTTCCAGCAGACTTTTATGTTCTTGAAATGGAGGATGAGACATCTCCTAATCCAACACCGATTCTTTTGGGGAGACCATTCTTGAAAACTGCCCGAACTAAGATTGATGTTCATTATGGCACTCTCACCATGGAATTTGATGGCGAGGTGATTCGTTTCAATATTTTTGAGGCAATGAGGTACCCTAGTGACTTACATTCTATTTTTGCAGTTGATGTCATTGATTCTTTGGCACAACAACTTTTTGAGTTAACTCGCAAGGATGCATTGGAAGTAGCCATTAGTGAGCACATTGGGGCAGAAAATTCCAGAGAATCGAGGAAGTTGATACAAGTGTCTAAAGGAGTGGAGGAAGCTGTGGCAAGCTTGGATGAGACTATAGCTATCACCACAAACAGGTATGATATTTCGTACATTGAATTGCCTTTATCTAATGAGAAACTTCTTCCCTCTGTGATGAAAGCACCTGCCTTGGAGCTTAAGCCTCTTCCAGATCATTTGAAGCATGTATTCCTGGGTGAGAAAGATACTATGCCAGTCATAATAGCAAAGGGCCTTGCACCATTACAAGAAGAGAAACTCATCCGAGTGCTTCGAGATCACAAAACAACTATTGGGTGGATAATCGCTGACATCAAAGGTATTAGCCCAGCCATATGCATGCACCGTATCTTATTAGAAGAAGGATCCAAGCCCACTCGAGAAGCACAGCGGAGGTTGAATCCTCCAATGATAGAAGTTGTCAAGAAACAAATCCTGAAATTGTTAGATGTGGGTATGATTTATCCAATTTCGGACAGCAAGTGGGTGAGTCCAGTCCAAGTTGTTCCGAAAAAATCTGGTGTTATGGTGGTTAAGAATGATAATAATGAGCTAGTTCCCACTTGTATCCAAACCGGCTGGCGAGTTTGTATTGATTATCGGAAGCTCAATTCAGCAACTTGCAAGGATCACTTTCCTTTGCCATTCATTGATCAAATGCTGGAGAGGTTAGCAGGTCATTCTCACTATTATTTTCTTGATGGCTATTCAGGATATAATCAGATTGTCATTGCCCCTGAGGATCAAGAGAAAACTACATTCACCTGCCCATTCAGTACATTTGCCTATCGACGCATGCCATTTGGTCTTTGCAATGTCCCTGCCACTTTCCAAAGATGTATGGTAAGTATTTTCACTGATTATGTTGAGAACATAATTGAGGTATTTATGGATGACTTTAGTGTTTTTGGTGATTCTTTTGATAAATGTCTTGACAACCTTACCCTTATACTTCAAAGATGTATAGAAACTAACATTGTTCTGAATTGGGAGAAATGTCATTTTATGGTAGATCAGGGTATAGTTTTGGGACATGTTATTCTACTAAGGGTATAGAGGTGGATAAATCCAAGATAGATCTTATATGTTCCTTACCGCCTCCCACAAGTGTGCGAGATATTCGTTCGTTTCTTGGTCATGCAAGTTTTTATCGTAGATTCATCAAAGATTTCTCGAAGATAGCATTGCCCCTATGCAGATTACTACAGAATGATGTGGCCTTTGAATTTGATGAGAAATGCAAAGAGGCATTTGAGAAACTGAAGGAACTCTTGACTTCGGCTCCAATAATCCAATCTCCAAATTGGGATTATCCATTCGAGATCATGTGCGATGCAAGTGACTATGCTTTGGGTGCCGTTTTGGGTCAACGAATTGGCAAAATTCCACATGCCATTTACTATACATCTCGAACTTTAAATGATGCTCAGCTTAATTTTTCTACCACTGAGAAAGAGCTCTTGGCGGTTATTTTTGCTTTAGAAAAATTTCGTTCTTATTTGATTGGTACTAAAGTAATCGTTTATTCTGATCATGCAGCTTTGAGGTACTTGCTCACAAAGAAAGATGCTAATCCAAGGCTTATCAGGTGGATACTCCTTTTACAGGAGTTTGACTTGGAGATCAAAGATAAGAAGGGAAGTGAAAACTTAGTTGCAGACCATCTCAGTCGCATTGTCCATGATAAGAATGCACTGCCATCACAAGAAAGTTTTCTGGATGAACAATTGTTGTCTCTACATGTAGTAGCGCCTTGGTATGCAGATATTGTCAACTACTTAGTTACGAAGAAGCTACCACATGACTTGACTCGAGCTCAAAGAGACAAGATCAAGAACATTGCCAAGTATTACATATGGGATGATCCGTACTTATGGAAGCATTGTTCTGACCAAGTGATAAGAAGGTGCATTTCTGAATCTGAATTTAATTCAATTTTAACCTTCTGTCATTCTTATGCATGTGGAGGTCAATTCGGACAAAAAAGAACAGCCCTTAAAGTTCTTGATTGTGGATTCTACTGGCCATCATTGTTCAAAGATGCATATCTGTTCTGCAAAGCTTGTGACCGTTGTCAAAGGACAGGTACTTTAAGTGCCAAAAATCAAATGCCACAAACCCCTATACTTATTGTCGAGATTTTTGATGTGTGGGGTATTGATTTCATGGGTCCTTTTCCTTCATCATTTGGTAATGTTTACATTATACTTGCTGTGGATTATGTTTCTAAATAGGTGGAAGCAAAAGCTACGAGAACTAATGATTCTAAAGTTGTTGTAGATTTTGTGAAATCTAACATTTTTGCGAGATTTGGAACACCAAGAGCCATGATTAGCGACAGAGGGACACACTTCTGCAACCGATCATTTGAAGCCTTGCTCAAGAAATACAACATCACTCACAAGGTGTCTACTGCATATCATCCACAAACTAGTGGTCAAGTTGAAGTTTCAAATCGAGAAGTCAAGTCCATTCTCGAGAAAACAGTGAATCCGAACCGAAAAGATTGGAGCCTACGATTGAATGATGCACTTTGGGCATACCGTACTGCTTACAAGACACCTATTGGTATGTCTCCGTACAGGTTAGTCTACGGTAAGCCATGCCACCTTCCAGTGGAGCTCGAACATAAAGCATGGTGGGCAGTAAAGCTTTGTAACATGGAGATGGATGCTGCTGGAGAACAAAGGAAGCGTCAACTGCAAGAATTGGAAGAACTTAGAAATGATGCCTATGAGAATTACAGAATTTAGAAGGAGAAAACTAAGGCATTTCATGATAAAATGATCTCCAGGAAGAATTTTGAAGTGGGACAGAAAGTTCTTTTATTTCATTTTCGCCTCAAGTTATTTCCGGGTAAATTACGATCTCGATAGGTTGGACCTTTTGTTATTACTAATGTTTTTCCTCATGGTGCAGTGGAAATCAAGAGCTTAAAAACGGACAAATTGTTCAAGGTGAATGGGCACAGGTTGAAGCCTTACTATGAGAATTCAGTGATGCAGGACATCGATGAGGTACCTCTCTACGAGCCAACTTATCTTGATGGGTGAGGGCAGATAACGTCAGGCTGAGGACGTTAAATCAAGCGCTTATTGGGAGGCAACCCAATGTTTTTGAAAAAGAGAAGAAGAAAAGAAGGTAATGATGATCAATTTTTGTGTCTCGAGGAGATTCCTCTCATAGGCTTTATCGAACGTAATTGATCAGGTTTTATCTCTTTGCCATCTGTCTCATTTGTTTCTTTGTTTATTTTTGACTTTTGTTTGCTATTGTGTTTTTATTTCTTTTATGCGTCTTCATTTTATTTTGTTTTCTTTTCGTTTCTTTTGTTTAATTTGATTTTTTCGTGCTTTGAGCTCATTTGTGCAACAGCTTGAGGAAACATCGAAATGGAAGCTGAAGTCATTGCCCGAAGGTTTGAAACGTGCACATCTTGGAGAAGAACAGACTCAATCGCATTATCGGTAATATCTCTCCTTTTCTTCTCTTCAATGGATGCCGATATCTTTATGTCAAACCTTTATAAATATTTTCCTTCACTTCCTCAAAATGTTGTGTTCAAAATTTATAAATTACGGATGACTATACTTTGGGCATTGATGCTCCTAAATGTGCCTGCGATGGCTTATTAAAGTCAAGGTGAGATTGTCAGGTGAGCCTGACATTAATCTCGCAAAATACATGCCTGGTCTAGGAAAGAGCTACTACGCCAAGAGGCGAAGAGCAAAAAGGTTACAAGTATGTTTTAAATGTGCTAGATGGAATTGTAACCAGACTTGTCGTTCATTAGGTTTTGCGTCCAGGAATAGAGAAGATAAACTTTCATTTATTAAGAATGGTTTGAGTAATGAGTCGCTAGATAATGTTTTATTAACTCTTGAGTCACATTCTTGTGGACTTGTTCAACGTGAATTGCTTAATCTATGGACACAATTTCGTGATGAATTGCAGTGTTATAGTCTAGGGAATCTGACTAAAAACAACACTGTTTGCCAGTTTATAAAAAAACTGGATGGGAAGCAAATCCCCGACTCATAGAAGGCGTTTCAGCCGTTACTGGACGTAAAACCAGAGGAAGATTGAGCCACAATCACAACTACTTGTATATTTGAATGTGTGTTGTTGTTGTAGAATTTTTTTTTCTTGTTTCGTTTGATCTGATTATCAATGTTGTTTTTGTGTTGTTGTTGTTTGTTGATTTTGTTTGTTTTAATTTCAAATTTTCTTTTTGACAAACCATATGACTACCCTATGGCATAAGTACACGTGGGATACAAGTGTGGAGGTTTTTGTCAACCTCCACCGAAAGTGTATCTCCATTTTTAATGCTTCACGTGGGAGACAAGTGTGGGGGTTTTGTCAACCCCCGCCGAAAGTGTATCTCCATTTTCCATGCTTCACGTGGGAGACAAGTGTGTAGGTTTTGTCAAACCTCGCCGAAAGCATATCTCAATTTTTTCAAATCTTGGGGCGATAAATCTGCATCGAGCAACCCCCACCGAAAGTATGTCCCCATGTGTCCAAATTTGAGAGTTTTATGGGTGTATATATACATTCTGCATATCTTCATATGTCATTCCATAACCTGTCTTGCAATTGAAAAGCATAATATCTAACGTGTCTTACACAAGATTAGAGCACTTGTAGAAATAGAGAAAACACCAATTCGGCGATTCCGCAATATATGCGTATTTTGTGGATCGCAATTTGGTAAAGATGGAGAGTTTACAACAGCAGCTCTTGATCTTGGTAGGACATTAGCTGCGAGGGGTACTCATTTGATTTATAGAGGGGGTAGTCTTGGGTTAATGGGGTATGTGTCGATAGCTGCATCCTTGGGAGGAAGTAAAGTTCTCGGCATTATCCCTAAACCATTAGCTGTGCAAGATATCATAGGCAACACAATGGGGGAAGAGTTACAGGTCTCTAGCATGCATGAGCGTATTGCACATATGGTCATTAAATCTGATGCATTTATAGCTTTGCCCGGTGGTTATGGTACATTAGAAGAGATATTTCAAATCACCTCTTGGGCACAGCTAAACATCCATCGGAAACCCATTGGTTTGTTAAATGTCAACAATTTTTTTGATGGTTTGTTGTCTTTTCTTGATCAAGCAGTAGAAAAAAACTTCATCTCACAGTCGGTGAGGCAAATTCTGGTTACGCTTCAACTGCAGGGGAGTTAATTGACAAATTGCAAGCATTCGTCTATTCGCCTGATCCAACAATAGCTCGGATAGATTGGTTTGGAGAAGGCAATAAGAGGCATAAACTGGATTTAACGCTCCATCTGTAATCTCTGTTTGCTGGTTTGCTTCGTTTTTGTTTGCTTTCTTTTTATTGTGTTTATTTGATGTTTTTCATGTTATTTCTTTTGAGATTTTGCAGGTTGTTTCTTTCGCCCCAGGTAATATTTTCTAATCTCAGTTTTTAGAGTGGTGGCTTAAAAAGTTCAAGTTCTCTTGAAACGCATTCTGGATCTCTTCAATCCATAATGGCTAAATAAGGAGATTAACTTCTAAACTTTTTAGACCCATTCTAACTAACTTGTTTTTGTTTGTTGACTTATTGAACTTTGTTATTTTATGAGTAAGTTTAGTTTCGTGTAATGTAGAGTTGTTATGTGTTTTTGTCTTTATCAGTTTTGATCCGAAAAAAAAAATTGTGGAAAAACCTGAGAATGGCAGAATATGGAGTTTCCTTAATCCTTGAAACGCATTCTTCCTTAATAACTTTGTAGTTTGTTTATTTCATGTTGTTCGAAGTGTCTTGTTTCTTGTTTTGTTCTTTCATAATAAAGGTATATAGGCTGGAAACCTTAAGTCTGCGGGCTACTGGTCCTAAGGATTGTTGAAATCTACAATCTTGACTCAGGTGTAACAACGCCACGTACCTCTTTTCTTGCATTTTGTGGGTCGATGATAAGATAACGATTGAATTGAGAATAACTCTTGGAAAATGATAAATAATGCATGGATCTGTGTGCTTGAAATGTTTATTGGTTTTCACTTTGCCTTTGATTCCTTGCACAACATTGAGCACTGAGCTATTATCACTGAGTTATTTGTTTACTTAGAGAAAGTTTCTGTAATTTAAGTGTTTCTTCAGATTTCAATGAATTCTAGAACTTGTTTGATGGTCACTCAAGGCGAAATCCTAGGCTGTGCAACATTGGGGAAATGATTTAGCCATCTTTGGACCGTTTGAGCCTTAATAGCCAACCTTGACAGAAATTGATCCCTAGTTACCCCTTTGAGCCTCTTTAAGCCTTTTTCTTTGTTAACTCACTAAAAGATTTCCTAACCTAAAATGAATTTGTTCCAAACAGTTTATCCCTTACCTATGAGCATGTAGATCATTCACAATTAAATTTTGAGTTATGTTCTGGTTTTGGGAAGTTAGAGGAGGTTCGGATGTGTCATGAGCAATGCAAGTGAGTTCTATTATGTTTGTAAAAAAAAAAAGAAAAAAAAAGAAAAAAAAGACAATCTGTACTTATCGTCCACGTACTTACACATTGAGGACAATGTGTTGTTTTAAGTGTGGGAGAGGGGAAGTGTAATAAAAAAAAAGAAGAAAAAAAAAGAAAAAAAGAAGAAGAATAAGAGATCTATACCTTTAAGTGTTCTTAAAAAGAATGAAACAACAAAGTGTGGGGGTGTAGTTTTCTTTTGTTTTCTACAAAAAAAAAAAAAGATTGAGTGTTCTAAATAAGTTTGGTGGAGTAACCTGGTGAATTGAAATAAAGTTGTGTTATAGGGTTAAGCTCTATATAGTCTAGAATGATTTATGTGTTTGTGGGTGATTTGAGCCAAATTATTATCCTTTATCAGACCTTCACCCAAGCCAAACGTTACAAGCTTAATAAAGTCCTACTTGATCCTTGGTGTTGTGCATGTCTACATTAGTGGAGAGTGACTTGAAAAGCAGGCCTATGGAGTTCATTTATACACACATCTTCAATATTAAATATGATTCATTTTTATGCATAAACTCATCCGAGCTACAAGTGATTAGGTGAGATGGCTCTACACACACACACTTGAGGAATTGAAGTGAAGCGAAACTAATCATTGAGATGAAATTCTTGATCAAGTGCATTATTTTGAAGTTTTCCTTGGGTTGTAATTAAGTACAATCTTTGAGGCCTATTTGCAAGTTGAAGCATTTGTGTGTTTTAATTTTTCTTTGATTCTGTTTCTGTTTAGTTTTGTTTCGTATCATTTTAGTTGCTCGAGGACTAGCAAAGTCTAAGTGTGGGGGAATTTGATAGGTGTCTATTTATGTATTACTTTTATATCAATTCGTCCATATTTCTTTGCTATATTCCTTGGTTTTTTTATGTTTTTGTGTGGTTTTGATGTTTGTAGGAGTTTTGGAGCAACTTGCACAAAAATGGAGTAAAACCCTTCATTTTCACCTCTGCTAGTCAGTGATCTTCTCGGATTTAATTGTATTGATATACAATGAACCCGATGACATGTTATATACCATTGAAAAAGCTCTCGAAGTCTATTTTCTGGAGAAATTTACGGTTTATAAATCCATTCAGTGTACCAAAAGTTGTAATCAAAACAGTGAGAAGTATATAAATGTAATTCCACAAATCACTATAGCATGTATAATACGGGATACTGTAGCAGGTTACTGGAGCAGAGTATTTAAACACATTTTAGGGTTTTATTTTGATAACTTGAAGAGGGGAGAACGTGGAGGAGGCTGCATCTTTGGATTTCTCTCATCTCTTGGAGTTCTTGAAGGAGATTGAAGGCTTGAAAAGAGGAAGAACTACAAATCCTAAGAGATTTCATCAAATTTGCTAAGTTTTCCCTATCCCTTTCATTTTTTGGAATGTCTCCATATTGTATTGTATTTGTATTCTATCTGAATATGTGTAACTAAATCTGAATTGGTTGAGGGTGATTTCAAAGCCCTTGATATGGTTTTTATGAATTAATTGTGCAAGAAATTGTTATCCAATTCTCTAATTGAAGTTGCTTGTATTTTCCCATGTTTAATGCTTATGATTGCTTGCTGGATTGTATTTGGGTGGCCAATTGAGTAAAATCTGGTTGTTATCTATTGCTAGACTAGAAATCTTGATCCGTAATTGTCTTGAATTTCTAATAATTAGTAGCAAAATTGTGATCAGAGATTACAATTGGAAAATACAACCTAGGTTAAATAATCCGAACTTGTGTGATTATTGCTTAGATCAACCTATCTTTCTTATCCTAATGCTTCCATTGAATTAAACTCAGAGAGCTTGTTCTAGGTTGTTTAATGGATAGAGATTAAATAAAGAGCTTGTTTTGTTTAACAACAAAGTAAGGAAAGATTGGGGTAACAGAGCTTGTTGTTATCTACGGTTGATAATTTCAATGGTGTAATTGGATGACAATTCTACAATTAATTCACAAATCCATATCTTTTGGTAGAGAATGATCCTTTAACCAGGTTACTCTCATTGATTTTACTCAAATTAACTTAGCATTGTGTTATTCTTTACTTGCATTAATATTTCATCTAGTTAATCAATCAACAAAAACCCCCGTTTATTCTGTTTTTGCTTTCGAATAACAAATTCAAATAGAATCAATCCTCGTGGGAACGATATCTTACTCATTACTTTATTACTTGTGCGACTAGTATACTTGCTAGTTTCGAACGCACTAACTTCATACTTGAGATTCATAATGTGACGATGGCACTAACATATATGGATTACAAACAATCCAGGTCCATTTGTCCATGAAATAAAATACTGAAATTTGCATCCTACCTTCAGCTTATTACTCCTCGATCAATAACTAAATGTTTTGCTTTACAAACCTAGTATATAAGACCCCATACTCAAGACTTCTTTTCGAGGTATTGAAATTCTAAATTCCAGGCATCATCAAAAGCAAATGATAGATAAAATTCCTGTTTAGCATGTAGAAGAAACTACTTAAAAATATAGCTACGACAAGAGCAAGAGCATAATTACCTTTATTAAGAAAGCCCGTACTGATATGACAATCAACATTCCAATAAATATCAAGGAGATATACTGCAGAACAGCTATTAGAAAAAATGTTAGATAAAAGCAGTTAGACCATGCAACAGATTTTACAAAAGATTGTAACACCTTTTGAACTTTTCTTTCTTCCCCTTGTCAACCCCCACAACACACACTCCCCACCCCAACCCAACACCAGCGTCACACCACCCCACCCCAAAACCCCAAGAAAGAAAAAATATCAAGAAAGAGCAAGGCATTTATAAGCACTTGTACTGTTTAGAAAAAATAAGAGAAAGCCAAAACAATCAATGAAATAAATCTAAAGCCCAAGTAGAAAAGCATGGATGGCATCTGGTAATTGGATTGTGCCTTCATGCCAACGCCACCTCAGCACTGCCACCAGCTACCTATTCAGGCCAAATCCACTACTGGAAACAAGCTTCTCAACCTAGCCTCAAACAAGACGAGAAAAAAAAAACCCATTACTCTAACTTCAGCAAAAAAAAAATCTCATAAGGCTGATAAAGAGATCCATAAGGAGACAAGAGAAATAAAAAATATTTAACAAACTTACGATGCAATCACAAAATATGAACTTCGGACAAAATATGAGGGAGATTATGCTTTACTCCTTTCATTAACTCTATTCAATGATCTAAACAAACTTAGTGACTACAACCAAATAAAAATTACAACTTTTACATATAGCAGTGAAGGAGTAGACAAATGTGTGTGAGAAATCAAACTTACCCACAGACCAAGAGATGTGCACGCCTAAGCAATTGATAATGATGGTCGCAATGGAGCAATTGAGTGATGAAGGAAGCAAGGGAAGAATACAGAGAGCTGACTAGTGAAGTGAGAGCTTGGCTGAGTGAACAATCGGTCAAGTGAGAGAGTCTGAGTGAACAATCGGTGAAGAGAGAGAGTCACTGAGTGAACAATCGGTGAAGAGAGTCGCTGAGTGAACAATCAGTGAAGTGAGAGTGAAAGAGTGAAAGAAGAGGAAAGGATTTTAGGGCAAAAAAATGAAGAGGGAAGACGAAATAGAAGATGGACAAGATAAATGTGAATGAAAACCTTTTTATATATAGTGGCAAAGATGTAAATTAAAGAAATCATAATATGGTCAAATATCTTATAAATGCGGGTTGACTTTTTCTACTTATATCATATATGATTTTTTTTTTTAAAAACCCTCAAATATGTAATAACCCAATGTGTCAAATATTTGAAAAATTCTTGTAGTGTTCTCAAACTTCTTGTTCAAGTACAATGATCCATGGTACTTATAGAAACTATGAAACTACAATTCTTAAGCTTTTGTAGTAGGAATTGTACTCTCTCTTATTTTTGAAAAAATATAGTACACTTTTGTAGTAGGAATTGTACTTTCTCTTATTTTTAAAAAAATATAGTACATCCTGTAACCATAAGGTAAAAAACAGGATAATATGCTTCCAGATTCATAATTACAAGAAAAGTTTATGCATATATGCCAAATATGTTAACATATCTTCCTCATTTGATCTCAAAAAAGTCAGCAAATAAGTGTGAACACGTGTGGTTCAACTAAAGTGAAAAGTATCCTTATGAAGTTAAGTATAACAATGTAAACTAATACATATTTACTTAGACTAAAGAAAGCATAAAACATAAACTTACATAACAGTTATACATATTTTAAAATTGGTGGCTCGAAGGGAGTTTGATTTTTGAACCCTTGACCTCATGATTGAAACAAAAAGTTGGTGTTGCTAAGCAAAATCCAAGGAAACTTGTGACACTTATATATCAAGATTTCTTACTAAATGAATTAAAAATTCTAAGGAAATGCTCAACAGGAAGCAACCAAAAGAGCAAGAGGGAGTAAAAAATAAACAATAAAAAGTACCATAAGAGCATATCCATAATTTGCAAATCACCCCTGCAGTAGGGACAATTCCAAAATTTTGTAGTTTCGCCCCTACAACTGGAACATTCCAGAATTTTGTAGTGCCACCCTTACAGAATGCAATTCGAATTCCTAAGGCCTTTCTCCACAAGTTTTGCTAAATTCCAATAATCCCAGTGAATAAAAATACTTCAAACTGTAGATTTTTTTAAAAAATAAATAACTACGCATGAAATTATAAAATATACAAGACAAAAGAACAATTTGAAAGGCTGAAAAAGAAAACTAGCAATAAACCATGCTTCACAACAACGAAGAAAAAGATAAAACCAAGAAGAGATTGAAGGCCAAAATAAACATTGGTTTGTAAGCCCAAATCAATATACATTTTCACCAGAATTACTTACTCATTTGCATGAAGGTGGAAAATACATACATACATCTATATATAGAAACCATATAGTTCTGAATCAATGATTGTTTTCTATCCTTATAATGCCTTCAACTTGTTACTTGCTTTTACACATGCTCAAAAGTAAATTTTAGAAGATTTGGTCTCACCTAACTCTCAAGTGTTTATATATAGTTCTATTCATCTTCTTATTCTATCTTCCATAGTAATTTTGTCATTTCATCTACCCTGGCTTATTGTTTTTTGAAACTTAAAAATTGATAGCTAAAGACTTTACTACCATAAGGCATGGCTACTTTCATATACCGCAATGATGAAGGTGAGCTTGTCTACCCAGTTGTAAAATCACAAACACAAATGAGGGTAAGATAAAGATTAAATTTAAATGCAAATGTTCAATTAGTTGAGTTTTAGATTTGTGGTGTTGTAGGTGAAAAACGTTACGGAAGAGCAACCATTTCTAGGGAAATTGTATCAACCTGCAAAAATAATTGAAACCTAAATTAATATTAAGAAAACAATGAAGTTAATATATAATCTCAAATTAAAATTGATAATGGTCAATGGTTTCTCACACCAGTTTGTTCTTTTACTTCTCTTATAGCTCCAGAGAATATATCCCTTGATTGAGATTAAACAAGATACAAATCATAGGAAAATCTAACAGCATACAACAAATTAATTATAGAATTGAAACCTGAGAGGTGTCAATCACCTTATTGATATAACCCATAGGAATCTTCCACACTATTCAAGTCCAAGTACACTGTGGACAACAACTCGAAAAATCAAATCAAATAAAATCTTTTCGACAAACCCAGAGAAACCAAAGAATGAAATCAATAATATACAAGCCCCATCCCAAAAACCCATAAATTCTAGATCAAAAAATTAAGTTTCAAAATTAAACCTAGTGAACAAACCTAGAAACCCATAAACATGACTCCATAAACCAATTTGCAAATCGCACATGACTCACCATCACACGCACAAAATCTGGTTTGGTTTTCTGCATGTCGGTAGATCATGGATAGAGAGATGGAGGTTTCAACAAGGAAATGGCGGTAGAATAGTGATGGAGGAGTTTATGAGTGCTTTCAACGAGAGAATGGAGATTTGCAAAGAGGTTGGAGAAAGTGCAGAAGGCAGTGAAAATTTGAAGAGAGAAGGGGAGAATGGCACGGCTGCAAGAGGTGGCTCTATCTCCTCTACATCCTCCAACTCCATATCATCCCATCGAGTCTTTGCTGAAAGAATGAAGGGCGAGCGGTGTGATGCTGAGCTTTAGCCTTCCCAAAGGCCAAACGACTTCGTGTTGCTGCAGTTATTTTAATTAAAACCTTAATTAGTTTTTTAAATTCTATTTTGCTAATTAATTGAAATAGTAAATTTTAATATATTCCTGTTAAGCATAGAGGTTATAAATTTAAAATGTAAAAATCTATTTTCAAATTTATATTTATAACGAAAAAAGTGTCATTTTTTAACTTTCAAATTATAAAATAATTTCTCTTTTTTTTCGAAATTTCAAATTTTTAAGAAATAAATGCTTTTCTTTTATAAATTTACAATTGCGAAATATGTGTACATATATATATATATATATATATATATATATATATAATTTTCACATAGACAATAACCTTATTTTTATTTTATGATCTACCATTTTATATATAAATATTTAACCATAAAATTATATTATTTATTTATTTATTAGTTATAATTTGCTAGCTAAAGATTTTAAATTATAATATATCTATATTTTACCATAAAATTGTATTATATAAAGAAAATATTTAATGTTCACAAATATTTTAACATTTAAAAATCTAATATTAGGTAAATTTTTAAAATTCTAATATTAGTTAATATTTTTGTTCAAAAATTTTAATTCTGATATATCTATATTTAATGTTCAAAGATATTTTTAAAAAAATTCACATTAGTTAAATTTTTAAATTTCTAAAACTGGCCTTAAAAAATTATATTAAAAAATTTTAATCCAATATATCTATATTTAATGTCCAAAAATATTTCAAATTTTCATATTGTAATATTAGTTAAATTTTTAATGTTAAAAAATTTTAATTTTAATAAACTAAAAATTAAAATATACAAAACTAAAATAAGACATTCAGCAACGTGCAAGAAATGATGTTGCTAAATCTTATAGCTATAGCAACGTGCATTTTTTGCATGTTGCTAAATGAGGTTTTCCACAACGTGCATGCTTTGCATGCCGCTAAAAAGTAAATTGAGAAACTTTTCGCAACACGCAAGAAATGCACGTTATGAAAGACCTTATTCAGCAACATGCATGACTGCGCGTTGCGAAAAGCTTGTTACTGTATCCAAGTTTTCTTGTAGTGCTAGCAATCAATATCGATATAGTAGAACAGAGAACAAAGTCTAGCACTTACGACTGGAGAGTATAAACCTATAAGCCTGTAAACCAAGGTAATATATAAGGAAGAAAGAACTTACCATTGGTTTATAGAAAGCAGATTGAAAGATGTAGAGTACAGATGGACCAGATTGGCCTGTGAACGGGAAGTGGAGCTGTGATTAGAGGCAAACATAGAGCAGAGCACAGGTACATACGAGTGATAAGAAATAGCCAATCGACTTTAAAAGCCACCTCAAATGGCTTTAGCAAAAACTGGGTTTTCTTGTAGTGTGATTGAGTGTTAGTTAAGCGGCAGTGAGGACGCTATGATGAGAGAAGAAGTAGTGTTTATTGAGTGTTTGGATTATGAGTTTGGGGACTCAGAAAAATTTTTGGTTTTGTTATATTAAGGTTCAAATGCACCGTTCCATATTGCATATTTTAATAAAAAAATTATTTGACCAAAAAATGCTTTGTTTTAATTTTAATTAATAAAATATTAATTTCAAAATTGGTCAAACATGGTCAATAATAAATTTATGTCACAAAATTTTTGATAGAGTTAATTTCTATCCCTATTCTATCATAAATTCTTGATAGACAAAAAAAATATCATATGTACATCATTAATTTTTTTATAGATCATAATTTTATCATGACTTTGTCATCTTTTTATGATAGAACGATTTTTATCATAAAGTGTGAGTCATCTATTCTCATTTTTCTTGTAGTATAACCTCTTAAATATCAAGTGCGGTAGATTGAATCGTGCATTATGTGGTTGGCTTATATCTTAATTTGATCCAACATCATGTAGCATTAATCTCCATGGTAGAGAGATTGTTTTGAGTTCCATAACTTTTTCAAATATAATGGTCATTATAGATGGAGGAACACCATTTAGGTTTGCTAGGTTAGATACTGATGTTGTAGCTTTACAATCCAAATATTGCTCTACTAGTAGAGGCATTTCAGTTAAAGATATCGAAGTACACTTCCGTGATGACCATAGTTGATGATGATTTTAAGAGATATTTTGTATTGTTTGTTTTGGGTACATTACTTTGTTCGACATCATCAACATATGTTAGTCCCGAATACCTACATATATTAGTCGATGTTAACAATGTGGTTATAAGAAATTGGGTATCTTGGTGTTTTAACTTTCTAGTTAAGGGTATCATAAGGTTTAAAGAAGGAAAAGTCGCATATGTTGGTGGCTGCATTTTGCTTCTACAGGTATGTAAATAACTTTTATTACTATATTCCATCATCAAAAATAATTTTATAATAATTGTATATTACATATATTTAATTTCTTCAATCAATTATTTAGATTTTTTACTTTCAAACAGTTGCGTACAAGTCACTAAATCTTGATCGAACTCTATCTTCCTAGTTATTATGGACAGACTCAAAGATTAAGCGAATTATTTTATGGCTTAATCAACATGGTGGAATAGATAGTTCTGAGGTACTGAATACTTTTTATTTTGTAATATCCAATTGGTACGGTTAAATTACTAATTTTAATTTATTTCTATTTTTTAAGGTCCCTGTGCAAGTTGAAATATCTAGCCCTGATACATGCTACTGTGAAGGTAAACTGAAATCCCTAGAGGAACAAGATAGTCAAAGACAATGCACGTATCTTAGAATTACTTGAGCACATTCATGGGTGTATGGATGATACAAGACATTTTAAAGAAGAATTCACAAACACAAACAACTTGCGAAAAGATAGTGATGTTTAAATAGTCCTGGACTCGTCTAAGGAAGACGACGTCAATGTAGATGACGAAAAAGAGAAAGAGAAACTCGAGTCAGATTCCTCCACTTACGATAACTCAACAGAACATAGGGTTTTCCAAGCTATTGACATTATGACGAAAAAGTTTAAATTTCTAGATCCCGTTGATGTTGACCACGGCCCTATTATATCACGTCTTTAAGAAAAAGTGCCCACGCTTAAGGATAAGGTATTTATTTAATAGTTTTTAATATGTTCTTTACATTCTTCCAACTCATGTTATAAACTAGCATATAATGTGATTTGATTGTAGGATGATGATATAAAAGGGAACGCTGAATTTGAATTCAATTCTTCAACTACTCAAAGTCCAAACCATGGAAATCTAACAAAATATGCAGCTAATACTGAGGATCATAAATGGCTTAGGGATCGTCGTTCTCAATATAAGGTTGGCCCTTTTGTGACATTAAATCATATAGGTAAAAAAAGATTTGACATTAGTAAGGTACATTTTTTACAATACACTTAAATTAAGGTATGTATTATATGTTTCGTCTTATTTTTCATGCTTAAATATTAATTTAAACGTACCATTTTCTCTCTAAAATTTAATTTTTTTAATTTTCATGCAGTGAAACCCTTGTCAAAATAGGTGATGCTTTCAAAAATCGACAGGATATGCTAACCCTACAACCATATGGATTTGTTGGTATTAGGGTGAGTAATGGTTTGTGAACTTGTTATTGCCATGTCTGCCTTATCGCTTTGTACGGCCAATCTGTTTACAGTACCCATAATGCCTTTGCTTTCCACCATCTTGCTTGTTTGGATGAGGAACCCCTTTTGCCTTCACTTTGTTTGGGTCTTGAATAGTTGTTCCACCTGATTGTGTACGATCAATTACTGTAACAGATGAACTAGACTCCCTTTTCATCAAATCTTGCATCTTTAACATCAATTGATGACTGCCTTGCTTTGCCTATTGAAACCAATAAAAGTTTGTGAGACAAAGTGACATAAGCTTTTGCATGCAGTTGCTAATGTACCGTATCTTGTTTCAACAGTTTCCTCTTGTGGTAAACGAGTTAGGATTTCCATGTTTTTGACTTTGAAAGATTTTGTCCACCATGACATAATCATAGAAATTGGAATATGGGTTAAATGTTCTACCTTCATAACTGCAAATGAGTGGCTACAAGGTATACCAACTGTCTCATATAACTTACACGAACAAAAAATAGCAGTACCTGATGCATGGTACACAACTATCCACATGCTTTGACTTCACGTAAATTTGGTGATGTGGTATATTCTCCTATTGCCTTCAAAATTGATGAATGAATTATCAATAAACCCTCCTCCTCAATCTGTTTCCTAACCTTTTTGAAAACATTCCTTGTGTAAACCTCAGCAGCATGTTCCTCATAATTATGAAGATGTGTGCATAATATTGGATGAGTGTTGAAAGACTCATAGTCATCATTCGCTTCAGTGTTTCTTAACCTTGACAATAATCTGCAAGTATGAAGAACAAACTCGAACAATTTGATCTTAGACTGGAGGAATTGTTTTAAGTTTGAATTCACGCTCTCACATCTTTGTGTACTCCGCATACCAGCCATGAAATGACCCCATAAAAAAGTTTCAAGCATTTCTTAAAGTCATGTGAGAAGTTCTCATCACTTATATTTTGTTGGGCATTTCTATTCAGGTGCCAACAACATAAGCGATGCACAGAGTTAGGCATGACTCTATTTATTACAATTTTCATTGCCTTATCACCATCTGTGATGACTGCTTTAGGTTTTTTATTATCCATTGCAACCAAGAAAAGTTTCCAACAGCCAAATGTATGTATCAACTGTTTCATTAGATAGTAATGCAAACCCAAAAACTATTGTCCTTCGATGATGATTGCAACCAACAAGAGTAACTAAAGGCAAGTTGTGTGCATTTTTCTTGTACATAGAATCAATCTCCAAAGCAATGGTAATCATACCGTGAACCACTGTCGCACCAAAATAGATCTGTAAGTCTATTTTCTTCATCAATTATGTACTGAAAAAAAATCATGAATCAATCTCCTGTTTAGATAGCAGGTATGAAATAATTGACTCAGAGTTAGTATCTTTAATATCTTAACGGTGACTAATCTTTAGTCGATTTTGTAAATCCTTACTAATGAAATCAACATTTTTGTAAGCTCCAGATTAATCAACTATATACTCCATTACTTGAGATGTCTTAATGCCAACGCAGTATAGAGATTTTGCTATTGCAAAGTCAGAGTCCTGAACGAGTCGATGTGATCTCAAAAATTGGACTTGATTTAGAGACACCAATTCATGATTATGACCATCAACAAAGTCCTTCGCAACATACTTCATTGATGCTCGATCCAAACAAACTCGGAATCCAGCATTACATCCTTGTCTAGTTATTGATCTAGGTTCATGGACCCTATCAATTCTATCAATACATTTTGACAGTCAAAACCCTTGTTTTGAACATACCTACCTTCTAAAAGTGATTTGGCCTTGCTTCTTTTTTTTTTTTAAGGGTATTCTTCTTGTACTAAATCCCATGGCCTTAGAGTATTTAGAATAAAATGACTCTATCTCATCTATAGATTCAAACTCCATACCAACCATATCAGATTTTTTCAATTTATTAATGACATCACGAAAGGAAGAAATTTGAGATGTTGAGCTATCCTTACTATTTTGCTGGTTCACCTGAACTAAGTTGAACGTCAAGAATATGTTATTCCACACTAGTGCTCTGTACAGGATCGAAGTCAAGGGTGTAATCATCATTCAGATAAAAAACAGGAGTACCTTCAGTATACCCTTCAGACATATTTAAGATTATTTCTGCCAAAAAATAAATAAGAATAAAATATATATTTTTTTCCAACACACTAGGATAAAAAATGAGTGATTGTGAAATAAAAAAATTAAAAACAAGAAATACACATGATCATAAACTTATTAATGGAAATATAAATTATGAAGCGTAATCAAACAAAGTCAATAAAAAAAAGGATAATATTTCTCATTTGTTAGCTTCTACCCTTGTCGATTGGATTTGCAAGGCACTAAAATTAAAAATTGTTAAAGATTCAGACCTGCAGCTGTTTACACAAAACACATATTTATATACTGGTTGCCTCCTAGTTTCATTTAATATACTAATACATTTCTTAACTCAATTTTTGGTTATTCAACCAATTTCATTCAAGTTATAACGAGGCGAAACTATAGTCACAACAAGCTATGAAATCATGACTACAAATATCATAACTTCACTATTATTACTCCCAGCAAAAATCACCTATTATTACTCCCAGCAAACATGACTACAAATATCATTACAAAGTTGTCAGATCTTCTCAAAATAATAAAAAATATAATAAACAAATAATTAATACATAGTTTGACATTTTATCGAACAATTAATATTTATAGAAAAAGTAATTCAACCATGTCAATTTAATGAATCTAATTAAACTAGAATATCAAGACAATGAAACGAGAACTTACAATTACAAATTTAAAAATTAAAATTATATGTGAAGAAAAATAAAATACTTGGGAGCCTTCTTAAATATAGATATCAAGTGTGCAAAAAGTTTATTTAGTATCGTCAAAATCAATCAGGATAGACACTTACAAGTACAGTTCAATATAATCAGATTTTAATGAATAGATATAAAAGATTCGTTTAGAGTAAAGAATGAGGAAAATTTAGATTCATCAACATCCTCAGGAAAAAAAATGAAATTAGGAAATAGTGAATTTAAAAAGACAGGCCTGCAAAGCAAGATGAAATGTAGTTTAAAAATACAAAACATGGGGAGTTTTGGAATTTCATAAAACCATAATGTTTACTTCCATTATAAAAAATATAAGATAATTTTGTGAAGAGCCTAATTTATTATATTAACTCTCATTTACAACTACACTTGTGAGCTACAATAAAGCTAAATAAATTACTAAAATTACTGCTCTATCACATTGGCATTCTTTTATAAACTTTTCATTAAAATATTTTATTGTAAATATGAATGCACATTATAATTTTTTTAAAAATCTTTTAATTTAAATCTTCATAAATATTCATAGTTATTAAAAAGAAATAGTTTAACATTTTCATACTTTCGCTACAATGTAATTACATAGATACATATATCATTGTCTTTTGCATTTAAAACTATATTTTTTTTGTTCGATTAACACATAAAGTAATTGGTGGATTGTATTACCACTTAAAATAACATTGTTCTTTGTAATATAAATTAGTAATGTATGTTAATTTAAACTTATTATAAATGTCAATTTAATATTTAATAACAAATATAAATGACATAAAAATTATAAATTAATTGTAATGATGACATTTAATTTATGTAATGTTATACAAAGCTAATTAAAAATGTTTTTCACCACTTTAATTGAAAAATTATGTTAATTAAAAAATACAAATAGCTCATAATTTATATTCATCAAACATCCTTTATTCTAAAATATTAAAGTTATAAATTATTTTACAACTCAACTAAAATGTAATATCAATATAGACATAATTACATTACTATATAACACTTTAAAAAGTAAATTACCTATTTTTCATTGATATTTATATTCTAAATTAGGAGTAAACAATTACACCATTTAGTTGAACTTTCACGAATAGCTAGTAGCCCACTGCTCGAAAATTAATACACATTAGAATAATAATTTGCAAAAAAAAATATATTTTAATAATTAAAAATGGTGATAATAATTTTCTTATCAACAAAATACAAGACACCTAAATCTATTGAAATCAAAATTTTAAACTTGCAATCGAACAAGACTTTTTTTCTTGAAAAAATTACTATTTACATAAAAAGAAAAACAAAAGTACAAGATACGAGGGGCATATCCAAAAAGAGTACCTAGTACTCACAAGTCCAAAAGGAAAAAACAAAACCCAAAGACCCCAAACAAAACAAACGAAACATAGAGCCAAAGGCTCCAAACAAACACAAGATGGCACATTAGCCCAAAAGCAACCACGACAAAACTATCATCACCAAAACAACAAAACAAAAGGGCGCATTGGCCTAAGCAACAAAAAAACAAAGTCCAAGAAACAAAACTAACGATGTAAGCCCCATATGGCACGAAGCTGATGAGTGATCACATACTTGGTCTCCAATGTTAGAAGCCGAGAGCGAACCAAAGCAAAAATCTCATCAATCACCTGACGACGAATCCGATGACGCTGTTGATACACACGATCATTTCTCTCATACCATAGAAAATAAACTGCAGCAGAAAAGACCAAACGTGCAAGGATATGTCCAAAATTCTTCCTGCCCTGAAGATGAAGAGAAGCCCAATGAAGTAGAGAGAGCCAACCAAAAGATGGCCAAACAATGAGTGTCTTAGCTGAAATCTCCTCCCATACAGAAGACGAGAAAGGACAGCTAAAGAAAAGATACTCGTGAGTCTCATTTGCTGAAGCACAAAGAACACAGTCTGAAGAAGATAACATGCCATGACGCCGTGGTCGATCCATAGTACGAAGACGACCCAATGAAGCAAGCCAAAGAATAAAGGAGTACCTTGGAACATGGTCAAAGAACCAGAAAAGATGATGAAATGAGTTCACCGATCGTCTACTCCGTAATAATTCCCATGCTGAGTCAATGAGAAAATACCAGAAGTGTGGCCCTTCCAAACAATATGATCAGGAGTCCCCATCATAGGCCGGATGCTGACAGAGTCCCAAACCTATCCAAGGACCGGCCCACCATCAGGAATAGCCCAATCCCCATCCTGAATAATAGCTAAGACCTTGGCATCTAAGGGAAGACCTGTAGACGAAAGAGTCCTGAAAGAAAATGTATCACAAAGACGTCCCTGCGGTAACCAGTAATCCTGCTAAAGTGAGGTATCACGTCCATCTCCAATACAAGAGATAAATTTACCCCTACACCAATCCCGACTATGCAAAATCTTTCTCCAAGACCAGGAGGCTCCAGAAGTAACTCGAACCTGCCAAAATGAGCGACCCCGAAGGAGCACCTTATGAACCCAAGAAAACCATGTAGAAGACTTGTCAAAAAGAAGTCTCCAAACATGCTTCAGAATAGTAGCACGATTCCACTCCTTCACTCGCTTAATTCCTAATCCACCTTCCTTCAACGGATAGCAAACTGAATCTCAAGCTACTTTGGCCCCAGAACGAGACAAAGAGGTCCCTGTTCAGAGGAAAGCAGTAAGAATACTCTCGATCTTTCGTACCACAACAGCCGGTAAAATGAACATAGATGACCAATAGACCTGGATGGAAAATAATATCGACTTAATCAACTGGAGACGGTAAGCATAAGTCAGCACAGCAGAAGTCCATAACCTAACCCTCAATAGAATCCGTTCTATCAATGGAGCGTAATCTGAAAGGCGCAATCTAATACTGATCAGTGGCACCCCCAAATATTGGACTGACAAACTCCCCACTTGAAAACCCAAAATGGACTGCAACACTGTTCGATCCTCATCATTGACTTCAGAAAAGAAAACATGACTCTTGGTCGAATTCGTAACCAAACCAGAGAGCTCTGCAAATTCCTGCAAAGCAGCACGAACCACCCTAATAGAGCCCACATCTACCATGGAAAAAACCATCAGATCATCTGCAAAACAAAGATGAGTAAGAGAAATCTGCTGGCATTTTCAATGGTATCGAAAACCAGGCCGTTGGGAGGCCTCCCGAAGAATACCACTCAAACCCTCCATGGCCAAAACAAAAAGGTATGGTGATAACGGATCACCCTGTCGAACACCTCTGGAGGTGGGAAAGAACCCATGAACCTCTCCATTTAAAGCAACTGAGAAATGTGTAGAAGACATGCAATTCACAATCCATCGAACTATACACTCTGGAATACCGATCGTCCTTAACCCCAAAAGGATGAAATCCCAACTGACAGTATCAAAAGCTTTGCGAATATCCACCTTTAAAGTGCACCGGGGAGGTGAATGCCCAATTTGGTAATTATGCATGAGCTCTTGAGTCAATAGAATGGCATTAGAGATCCTCTG
Source organism: Boswellia sacra (assembly GCA_013180625.2). Classification (NCBI taxonomy): domain Eukaryota; kingdom Viridiplantae; phylum Streptophyta; class Magnoliopsida; order Sapindales; family Burseraceae; genus Boswellia; species Boswellia sacra. The sequence goes on from SNVD02003727.1 coordinate 26,275, forward strand.
ACCTGGGACAAAAGCTGACTGCGAACTCCCAATTACATCAGGTAAAACTGCTTTGAATCGGTTCACAATCACTTTAGAGGTGCACTTGTAAAGTACATTACAACAAGACATTGGTCGAAAGTTACTCATAGTCTTCGGAGTCTCAACCTTGTGGACCAAGGCAATCCTACTGGCATTAACACACTTCGGCATCCGGCAAGTTGCAAAGAAGTAGTGCACAACAGCCGTAAACTCCACACTAATAATGTCCCAAGCCCTCTTAAAGAACAGAGAAGTGTACCCATCCGGTCCTAGAGCTTTATCATCGGGAATCGAGAATAAAGCTGACCTGATCTCATCATCAGTAATAGGGCACACCAAAGAAGGCAGTATCTCCGCAGAAACTCTTCCAGAGAAAAACCGAAAAGCCTCTTCAATAGAAGGTCGAGAAGGAGCTATAAGTAATTTTTGAAAATACCTTACAGCCAGATGACCTAAGTCACCTCGATCTGTAATGATGGTACCATCCTCATCCTCAAGCTGATGAATCCGATTCTTGACCTGTCTATGGATCAGAGACTTGTGAAAGAACTTGGTATTCTGATCCCCCAAAGAAAACCGTTGGATCCTTGACCTCTGTCGAAAGAAAGCCTCCTCATCCCTGCACAACTAGGAATACTGCTTAGCATAATCCCTCTCAGCCAAAATACAATCTAGGGAATATGGGTTCTTATCCAAAGCAGTCTGAGTTGCGACCCACTGAGCCCTAGCCTCAATGACTCTACTAGAGATGTGGCTAGAATCCTTGGCATATATAGTCTTAAACTCACGCTTCAATAGCCCCAATTTCTGTGTGACTTGAAACATAGGATCCCCGTCTACAGGCATAGACTATACTCGCTGAACAATCTCCAAGAAATCCTCTCGGTTAGCCCAAAAGTTCAAAAATTTAAATGGACTAGAGATATGCCTACGCTGATCTCCAAACCTGATGACCACAGCACTGTGATCAGAAACATCCCGTGGAAGAACCTCAGAAGACGTGTTAGGCCAAGTTAAGAACCATGAAGCACTACCAAAACTCCAATCAAGAGTCCTAAGAATAGTATCCTCTCCCTGCCGCCCATTATGCCAAGTATACCGAAGCCCAAAGGATGGTACCCTGAGTAATGCTGCATCATGAATACACTAACCAAACTCATCTATGTAACCATGCCATGCCTGATCCCCACCAATTCTATTCGAATAGCGTAAAATCGCATTGAAATCACCCAATGCCAACCAAGGTAAGTCACCAATCCTCATGGACTGAGCTCTGAGAAAATCCCACAACTGTCGACAAACACCCGGAGTGTTGGAACCATAAACAAAGATCAAACTAAAAGAAACCCCATTTGATAATCTGGTAGCCTGACAAATGATCCACTGTAGAGAAAGCTGCAAACCACTCAAACTGTACAAAGTAGGATCCCAACACACCAAAACTCTATAAGCAATTAACTCAATGGCATTAGATAAGAACTTCCAGGAAGGATAAATATCTGAAACAACTGAAATAAGGCGCTGTTGATCAACCTTAGCTTCTAAGAGACCAATCAAACCTAAAGAGTACCTAGAAATCCAGTTTCTAACTGCTCGCTATGTAGAGAAGCCATTAAGGCCTCTAATATTCCAACTTCCTATCATAGAAAACTGGAAAAAAAAACTCAGAACTCAATAAAGAAAATCATCAGAGGCGCATGCCCCCCTACCCCCATTACCATCCTTTTTAATCTAAACTTTGTTACCCTTTCCAGCAAGAGGAGCAACAGTGGATTTTGTAACAGTGGCAGGTGGCCGACTATCCAAAGGCGTCACAGTCGATTTTGGAGGATTCAGAGCAAAAAACCTCTCTGGAGGGCCAATCCCTGAAGAATCAGGCAAAGCAGCCATAGGGCTAAAAGAGCACTTCAATATCTTATCTTGGTGATCCTCAATAGGAGACAGTGAATCAGAATCAGAAGCAGACTCAGAACCCGAGCCAGTGGCAGTAACCTAACCTATCTCAGCAAAGATCCTATCAATCGAGTCTGTCTCTATATTTATTGGATTTGAAGTTAGTGGAGCAAGAGGTCTGGCTGGTGTGGATTCTGTAGCAATACTTTTACCTTTGTCTTGTAGAACTGGGGTTACATCTGCAGCAATAATCAGATCCTAATCAGCCTTTACTGTTGCAATAGCAGGGTCATTCGTCTTCCTATTATCTCACAAGACAAGGGCTATAGTAGTATCTGGCGCCTCGGCCTCTCTAGAAGAAGAAAGCACAACAGGCACAAGACAAGTATGGCCAAATAAACAACACTTGGAACAGCGCTTCGGTTTCCATTCATATTCCACTCTGATCTTGATAGGCTCAGAGGATAGCTTACACCGAATCTCAAAGTCCTGAACTGGAGAATGTTTTGCATCTATCTCAACACAAACCTTGGCATAGGATAACCTAGTCTACTCAGAAGTCATCCTGTCACATGATAATGATCAACCAACCATACTAGAAACAGTACTGAGTGCTCTGGATGACCACAATGGAAATGGTAATCCATGTAACCGAACCCAGACTGGGATCCTGGAAATCCTACTCTAGTCAAAAGAGAAATGAGGATTCCACTGTTGGAGAATGATGTGCTTCCCACCAAACATCCAAGGCCCTCGCTCTAAAATATCATAAACCTCCTCTATAGTTATAAATCTGAATATCAAGAAACCTATCCCAGTAGAGCTAACATCCTCCAAACCACTAGATTTTCATGCATGCATAGCAATGGAACGTGCAGCATGGAAAGGCATAATATACCCCAGAAAAAAATCCCACAATACAACGCAACCAAATAGCCCCAGCATCATTAACCAAATCATCAGGGAGCTTAAGAATCAAACCCGTGTCCTTCCGGGCTATCGAGTCAAGAGAAAATCTAGTGCTGGCCTCAGTAATCCCAACCCTATCAGCCCAAGAGCCGGGTGGTTTGGGTAAGGGTTGTGTGTGGGTGGTGTTTCGAGTAGGTAGGTGTGTTTGAGTGGCGCGAGGTGGGCGTTGGGGCTGGTTAAGTTTGTTAGGGGCAGAGCATGGTAGGGATGGTGTTGTGCAGGCTACGAAATTTGTGGTAGAAAAACTGGGAAAACTCCAACCCGTAGCAATCAACCCAAATCAACTCCAAAATATCCAACCAACAATCAAATCAACCAAAGCACTCAACCGAGATCAAACTCTAAAACCAAATATCTTAAAAACAGTCAATTCAACCAAAGGTAGGATTGCAAAGCCAACCAAAGCCACAAGATCAATAACAAACCCAAAAAAACCAATCCGAAGCACTAAACTGTCCAAAATGAAACCAATCAAGCCTCAACAAATCAACACAATGACTCAAGTCCATTATCAACCATGCCACAAAATCAGCAATATCCCAAGTAAAAACAACTCAAAAACAGCAAACACAAAGGAAGAAGCAAGAAAGGAGCACAAGAAACGCAAACCGGTCACCAATCGAGAGCCATAATCCTATTTAGGCAAGGTTGTGAACCGAAATCTCCTTCGTTAGACATCATATGACCACCCAATATATGTCGTTGGAATCTTGTGTCCGACCACTTTCCAACAATGTATCATACACCCAAATCCAATGGCTGGATCAGATGATAGAAGCAAAAAACCGTGGCTGGATCAAAGAGACTAAACCAGAAAAATTCTGGCAACGCTTCTGTTTCAGGCGATATCTCCCTCCTCCGAACTCTTCTGGAAATGCGCCTGGTGGGTTAGAACCAGCTTTCAGTCAGATTTCCAACGCAATTGGCCAGCACAAATCCAATGTCTAGATCAACCTATATAGGCCAAAATGTGCAACAACATTGATCAGGAAAGTGCAAAAACGTGTACCAGAGACGCTAATGTCCAGGCCAATATCTCCTTCCACAGGCAATTTCAGCCGACCAGCCAGGTGGGTTGGAATTTTCTGGAAGTCAGCTTTCGAACGCCGTATGATAGGCCAAAATCCAATGGTTGGATCGATCTGTAAAGGCAAAAGAGTGTGACTGGGTCGATCTGGCAGGCCAAGAACAGAATTCGATGGTGCTATTGTTTATAGCAATATCTCTGACAACCAGAATCTTTTGGCAACCTGCCAGCCAAGGCTGGAATCGTCTATGTCTCAACTTTCCAATGCTATATTACAAGCTTAATTCCAATGGCAGAATCCTCCCAAAAGAGCAAAAGAGTGCAGACTGTTCGATGAAAGTTTGGAACAGAGTTACCTGGCAGCGTTACTATTCTGATCGATTTCTCCCACTTCCAATGGCGGCTGACCTTCTATCATACACCATTGGAATTGTGAGTCTGTCAGTTTTTTGATGGTACCACTCTTGCTCAACGATGATGCCGAAAATTGAATGCAGGGATCAAGATCCGACGGCTGGTTCAAAGAAAGAGTTGACTAATCTCAGATTAATTTAGATGTCTATTTATGTATTTGGGTTTACACATTTACAATCGAATAAGACATTAACAAGAAACGATAAACCTATTAAAATAAAGTTTAGCTGTAAAATGTTCATGAATTCTGCAAAAAAAATTAACCAAAGTTTTATCAACCAATATTGAAATCACAGTCTAATACCCAAAAATAACAAATTAAAAACCTTCAACATGCAACTAAATAAAAACGTGTTACAAGGAACAATCAACTTGTAAAAAATAACATTCACTTGTAAAACATAACATGAAAGTTACAACAAGGATCATGAAAGCTGTGATTAAGAAAGTCTTAGTTGCTACATGACATCTTAAACTAGTAAACTCAAACTTTCAACTTGCAATCATACGTGCACCTATAACACACAATAAAGAACTTATAAAACCTCACTTTAACTTATAAAGTACAATATGAAACTCGCAATAAGGTTAACCAAGATTGCAACAAGGAACTTAAAAGTTGCAACATAACACTTAAAAATAGTAAAATCAAAACTTTAACTTGTAATAATACGTGGACTTGTAACACAGAACGATAAACTTGAAAAATCTAACTTTAACTTGTAACATAAAATATGAAAGTCGTAACAAAGTTAACCAAGATTGAAACAAGAAGCATAAAAATCACAAAGTGACATCTAAAACTAGTAAAATCAAACTTTCAACTTTTAATCATACGTGGACTTGTAATATAGAATGATGAACTTGTAAAACCAACGTTAAGTTATAATATAGAACATGAAAGTCGTAACAAAGTTAACCGAGATTGAAACAAGAAATATAAAAATTGCAACATATGTGGATTTGTAATACGAAACAATGAACTTGTAAAACCCAAAGTTAACTTGTAAAATCAAACGTGAAAGTCTTAACAAAGTTAACCAAGATTGAAATAAGGAACATAAAAATCGCAAAGTGATATCTAAAACTAGTAAAATCAAACCTTCAACTTGTAATCACATGTGGACTTTTAACATAGAATGATGAACTTGTAAAACCTAATGTGAAGTTGTAACATAGAACATGAAAGTCGTAACAAAGTTAACCAAGATTGAAACACGAAACATAAAAATAGTAAAATCAAACCTTCAACTTGCAATCATATGTGGACCTGTAATACGAAACGATGAACTTATAACACCTAAAGTTAATTTGTAAAATCAAACGTGAAAGTTGCAACAAGGTTATCAAAGATGGTAATAATGAAAATAAAAGTTGCAACAAGGTCATCAAAGATGGTAATAATGAACATAAAAGTTGCAACATGACACCTACAACTAGTAAAATCAAACCTTCCACTTGTAATCATACATGGACTTGTAACACAGAACGATGAACTTGTAAAACCTAACGTTAAGTTGTAACATAGAATATGAATGTCGTAACAAAGTTAACCAAGATTAAAACAAGGAATATAAAAATTACAATGTGACACAGAAAATTAGTAAAATCAAACCTTCAACTTGCAATCATATGTGGACTTGTAATACGAAACAATGAACTTGTAAAACCCAAAGTTTAACTTGTAAAATCAAACATGAAAGTCGCAACAATGTTATCGAAAATGTTAACAATGAACATAAAAGTTATAACATGACACCTAAAACTAGTAAAATCAAACCTTCAACTTGTAATTATACATGGACTTGTAATAAAAAACAATGAACTTGTAAAATCCTACGTTAACTTATAAAATAAAACACCAAACTCGTAACAAGATTAACCAATATTGAGACAAGAAACATAAAAGTTGCAACATGATACCTAAAACTAGTAAAGTCATACCTTCAAATTGCAATTATATCAGGACTTGTAACACCAAACTATCAACTTGTAAACCCTGACCATTAACTTGTAAAATTAAAAATGAAACTCGTGACAAATCAAAATAAAATACAATATAAAGCATAAAACTATAACATGATATAATAATGTTGTTAAATCAATAAATTCCCTGTATTTTGTGATAGAATTAAAACTAAATCATCAAATTAAAATAACTTATAAAAAAATTATACTTTTTTTAAACTAATAGTTAATTATAAATTTCTTTAATTAGTTGTCTTCTCTTTTTTATAATTCAATTACATGTTGAGCAAGTTTATATGTTTAGTATTTAATTATTTAATCAAATTTTATTAAAGTAATTAAAAAATAAAAAATTTTACAATTATTTTATAAAACAAAAGCATATAAATGTGTAACTTGCTATTAAAGGTTAAACTTTTATCTATTTATTTATCATATAATCCTTCAATATGATATATATTTATTTTTCTCCTAAAAATCGGATGTATCAATACATAGGATGTATTGTAGCTAATCCCTTCATTAAAATACTATAATAAAAATTTATATCTAAAATATATAAATCAAATTGGCCAACAACCGATCATGAATAACCGTAATTTGGTCTAACATATATATCAGAGGATTGTCTAAAAATTTCCTAGTGCTCTCTACCTCAACTAAGGAATTGTGAATATATCCCACATTGCATTAATCAACTTGAAAAATAAACAAGCTTCTGCCAAAGAGGGTCTAACTTCAATGTACAACATATATAACATTAATAAATTCATTATTAGTAGTTTGTAATATTTTATAACTTAAAATATCTACCTAAATCATGATTTATATTCTACAAATTTCTGACCAGTTGGTCATCAATTTGAGGAAAAAGTGTAAGATACATTCACAAGTATAACTTTATGGAACATTTGTTCCAAGTTCGACATCGCTGACTTTTCTAGGGAACCACTTCTTCCTTCGCCCAAAATGATCAATAAGAGCCGACACGAGTCTCCAGTTGATTTTTTGTCCGGAAGTTGTTTGTTCTAGCTTGGAGTAGCAATGAACAGCATAGACTACTAGGGCAATGGTTGATGTGGCTCCTGTTAACGCGAAGAGTACCCAATAACTGGTGGGACTCATGCTGGAAATCTCTTCCTTCTCCAATTCCACATCACAATTCTGAGATGCAAGCATGTTGTTCTCCAGGTCTCGCAGCGTGCCACATTCAGATACGTTGAGTAGTGCTCGATTTATGTCAGGAACCAGTGGAGAACCCTTTGGAAAAACCTGAGCCACCAATATTGTAGTCAAACAATGTAGGTCGGCCCAATATTGTAAGTTAGAATGTGAATATTTTAAATCAAAGGCGAACTTACAAATCCGAAACCTCCAATTTTGTAGGTTGGTCCAGTTGCAATGAACTCCTTGCAGTACTTGGCGATAAATATTTTGGCAATGGGAAGATCAAGAAAAGCAGCTGCTATTTCTTTGCTCCTAAGAGCTTCGGCATAGGATTCTGATGAGCTGTAGTTTTTGATGTTATGGGGGTTGAACTTTAAGACTTGAACCAAATATCTTTCAAGATAAGAACCCCTGCAGTATCCCACCATGGCATTGCTTCTCTGCAGTGACTCAATATTGGTTACAGCGGGTTCAAGCCGCTGCACTGTGAGTATGCTGGTTAGGTTAGCTGTGTACGTTTGTGTAATCACTAGTGCCACAAACAACCAAACCACCATTGCAATCCTTGATAGATTGCTATGCAGTTTTTCACCTATATATTCACAATCGAAACTATAGAACTTAAAAGTAATCTAAAATATAGCTTATATATATAATCTTCAAGTGCTTCAATATAACATTATAAAGAAATTGGTTAATTTAGAGGGGAAGTGAATCAAGTGATGGATGTGTTACCATGTAAAGAGAAGAGTGTTGAGAAGGACAACCAAATCAAGGTTGTAACTTGGTTGAGAGCTGGACCTCTTAGCTCGGAGCAATGATTTCGCTCTATAAGCCACACCACAAAGCCATTGTACACAGTTATGGCTACAGTTAAACCCCACATAGCTTTTGTGAAAGGCTTCATGAATAGCCATGCTTTGTTAGAGACTTTAGCTCTCACGGGAACCACCATCACCATCCCTGGTTCTGTATAGGGGTGAGAGAATTCTGCATACTGGAGTCGGCTGGACAAAATCGCTACGTCACCAACTACAGCATCAAGTTTCTACTCCCATCACATGTTAATTAATTAATTAATTATTAGATGATCAGTTTCCAGAAACTAGAATAATCAATTCATTAATAAAACAACCCAATATGGAAAAGATCAAGATGGCCTGGTGGAGGGCCCTCACCTTTTCATAAACTTGCTTCACTAACTCGTCATACTTTCCCTCGACGGGTTCAAATTTGTACTTAAGGTAATATGGTAATTTGCCAACGATTGCTCGGAAGAGATCAATTGCATATCCTTCAAATTGGTACTCGTTTTCTTCGGGCTTAATAGGGACCACTGTCAGCAATTCCTTGAAAGTTGTTCCGTTGGGCACGCCAATTCTCAGAGGTTGTGCTTTGCTTGGTACATCCCATCCTCTTGGAGTTGAAGGTCCATCACCTGGCCAATTCACCCGTCTCAAACTCTTCATAGAAGGACTAAATTTAGCTTTTTCATCTATAGTACCAGAGAAACCTAGTCGGTCGTCGTCTGACCAGAACCCAAGTGGTTTATAACTCATTCCCACCACATTGATAATCTGAAATATATGCGATGGAGCTAATTTCTTATCAGCGAATTCAATCTCTCCACTTAATCCATTAAATTTACTGAGTAAAATTGCATCCAATAATTTTTTACCCCAGGCGTCATGATGATCAGTTTTAATCATGGCTTGACAAACTGTCCATACAGCATCGTAGGCCTGCACAGCATCAATACCAAGCTCATGGTTGTCCTCTTCTGGATATTCCAAGCTAAACCTTGTGCGGAATCTCTTATGCAAATCCTGGAAGTTGGGCTCATCTCGCGGGAAGAATCTCCGGACTCCAATAATTCCTTCCATTGAGAAGATGCTGGAGGCATTGACGGAATGGAGAAGACTTGTAAAGGCATCTGTAGTGATCCATACGTAATCCTGTTCCATCATCTCCATCTTCTTTGCATTTTCGAACAAACGAGTAGCCAATGGCAAGGACAAATCAACCAAAATGACTCTACATTGCCCACTTTTGATCATCGCAAGCTCGTCAGTCAATGAAGGAGACGTGAAAGGTGGGATAGCTAGAAAATTGTTGATTTCAATACCTGCTTCTCGTATGGCGTCATAGAGACGAGGCATGGCTACTCCAGTGGCTGAAGCCCCGGTATCTTCATATATAACAGTGACCTGATGCCATTCCCATGACTGGATAATGGCTGCTATAGCTTTCATTTGTTTGTACGGATTCCGCGCAGCTTGAACCAGAAAGGGCCACCGCTCCGATGCCCACTGTGGACTTCCCGCAGCTAAAGACAGAACAGGCGTGTGAGCCTTGCTACCAATATCTGCAACCAGTGCTGCTTCTTCCCATGTCTGAGGTCCTACTATCGCTTGCACTTTCTGTGTGTCGATAAGATCCTTGGCTGCAGTTCATGTAAAGAAATACTTTCACAAATGAAAAAAAAAATTTAAACAATAATAACAATAAATTAAAGCATTTATAGATATAATTTAGTGGTGAAGAAGAGAGAGGTTTATAGAAACCTGCAAAAGCTGCCTGGATAGGATCATTCTGAGAGTTTGCTACTATGCGGAGATCAAAACTTAGATTCATCTTCTCATAGATGTCTTCGATTGCTATCTCCATCGCCATTTTTGCTTCTGCACCTATGCGAGAATTTTCATCTAGAATTGCACCAACGACGCCAATGAGTTGCTCATCATTCTCTGTTGTGGTAATGCTTCCATTAGCTGTTGCGTTAGGTGAAAACAACAAAACTAAGGACAAGAAAGACAAGATATCAAGAGAAAAACTATCCATTATGGACAGAAAGGATATTTCAAGCCTGCATATAGGCTATATCCTCTCCTCCTCGGCTCCTCTCTTTTATATATGCGTAGTCTAGTCGTCCTACTATCTGTCTTGCTACGTGTCTGTTCAACATCTTGACTTGAATGGTAAATGGAAGACTTGAACACTTTTTCTATCTGTGAAAAATATTAAAAATTGAATGGACCCAGTTGGTTTAATTAATAATTTATGACACATGTAAACCTCTCAACCTAGGACATCCAAGGTATACCTAATCAATCTCTTTTATTCGGAACATTTGTCAATACATCACAGAATTAATATGAAAAAAGAAAGAAATAACATTCGATTTATTGACAACTGCTACTACATGAAAGATTGTTAACGAAGGTACATGTTGTTCATAATAAAGTTTAAGAAACCTTTTGGTGATCATATTATATATATATATATATATATATATATATGTTAGTGTTATATACACATAAATAATTGCAAACTTATGAATATGTGGAGATGTGATTGGAGTTTGTTATTCAGACTTTGTCAATATAAACATTTCTTAATTAATTTCTGAAGTGGGTGTGTGTCTATATATATACATATATATACACGAAACCGTTAGGAAATTGGACAAATCGCAGTCATGTACTCTTTCATCCATACCCATGCAACTTCGAAGGACTAGCTATATGTGCGACTTAGAATTTAATAAGGCTTGCCCTCTCAGAGTACTCATTCAACTCCAAGAGTAAATTCATATAATAATATCAAATCTTTAGACAACCGTTAGCAAGTAAAACAAATATTAGTTTCGTTTCGTATTTTAATGGGTTGGAACAAAATTACACGGAGATTTATGCAGTTTTGAATCATTCAAATGAAGTTACAGATGACTTGGCGCGTTATATGTTTAAACCTAAGAGAAATTACAATGTAATGAGACATGATTTACATTCTCAGCTCGTGGTCTGCACGCATTGATTCACAGTACAGTTGAAATTTTATTTTTTATTTTTTCTTCTCTTTTGGGTCTGAGAATCTAGAACATTAGCAAGAACTATGGGAGATCCAGTCCATGTGGACTTGGTCAATGCTAGAGGGTTCAAAGGGAATCTTGAATATCAGAATGGAGAATTAAACCTGTCGTTATATTCTTGATATTGATGGACTAATGTTGGCTGAATATTGCATAAGTTATTTCCATGAAAGACAAGTTTTTGATTAACAATAGTGCGTACAAGCAACATGATGGTAAAACTTGAAAAACAAATGAAATTGGAAACATATATAAACACATGAGAAACGTCGAGCGGTGAAGATTAAAAGGCTTATTAAAAGTAAAATAATAGATATTTCTGATGAAAATATACAAATGTTTCGAGGAAAATTAAAATAAATATACGAGAATGTCAAGACAAGGACGACTGATTAATTAATGAATGAATGTGATGATGACCAAGCCAATAGCTAGCCAGTCTTTTTGCCGCCTAAGTCAGCCAATATTTATGTCGAACACTTTTCACCAAAACGAAAATAATCCAACATATATACGCAAATGATTTAGTAATTTAATTTTCGGCCATGTGATTTACGTATTTTTTTTTTATTTAAGATATATAAAACACTATTAATCCAATTCTGCACCTACTCCATATCGGGGTCGATTTATTCATATATAAAATTCCAGTATGTAGTACCCAATCAACTTGTATTAATTGAACAAGTAATCATAAATTAATTAAATAAGAGGAGAGTGAGGAGGGAAACTTGCGAATCTCAAATTCATCATAAATTCGAGTCATCAAGGATTGGCAATATAACTGGCTCAAAGTATCAACATTCTTCACAATATCATCATATGTATATATTTATATACGTCCTAGACTAGTTCTGATTATCTCCATCATAATTTTCAAGATAATTAATGATCATGAGTATTGCTAACCATATGGCTTTTTATCTCATTTTTGTTCTTCCATCCCTTCTCGTGATTGGGGTTAAAGGCCGCCCTCCAGCACCATACAGCTCTTCCGAACGTGTTTCAGATGGAATAATTAGCAATGATCTTGATCATCATTATCATCAACGTCAAATCGACCAAGCTGATGATAATACTTATTTACTTGTCAAAGGAATGGAATCTGCAGAAGATTGTGAGCAGATGTATGGTTTCTTGCCATGCTCGAACAGTATTTTCGGGCATCTATTTCTGATATTGGTGTATGAATATCTGTTGTTTCATGGAGAATCGTATTTGGGAGAGGGAGCCGGGCAGATTTTCAAGATTCTTGGTCCTGGAGTGTTTGGTGCAAGCGCATTTCATGTCATCGGTGCCCTCCCTGAGGCCTTGCTGCTTCTTGGTACGTCATTTAGATTATTATAAATTTCTCGATATTTCCTTTCGGATTCATGTGTCTCCACCAAGAAAACAGGCAGCTAGCTCTCTCTTCTTGAACGAATCTGTTTAATTTTGCTTAATCACTATTTAATTGAAGTTTAGATTTTCCCTTTAAGGTTCCGAATTAATTAATTTTCATCCGTTTGGACTCACTTGCCAGTTGACTTTACCAACTTTAAGTAACTTGCGTCATAACATGGCCAACGACGTACTTTACCGTTTCTGTAACGTTAACGGACTCATCTACCAATCTCAATCACTACGTTAGATGTTAAAAACCAAATAATAAAATAAAAAATTAGACTTTTCCAACAACAACCACTTTAACATATAGTAGATTATTGAATATTTTGAATATTCTTACGTAACTTTTTCTTTTTTTTCTTTTTTTGTAATTAAATTCTTATACTATCCATAACTGTTAACCACTACAATCTAATGGTTGTGAAAAAAAAAAAAAAAAAAAAAAGGTAAAAGATTGTTAGTGACAATTACTTAAACTAAATGTGAGCTTCATTTTTACGATTTTTTTTTTCCCTGTTGCGAAGCATCTGAGCTGCAGAAAAGTAAAGAGGTAGCTCAAGAGTACATATACACTGGAGTCGGCCTGTTGGCTGGGTCTACAATCTTGCAGCTGACCGTAATCTGGGGAACTTGTGTAATAGCTGGCAGTCAAGTCCTTCATCATCACAGTGGTTCAGAGACGAATTATATCTCCCTCTCTGACGGAGCAGTCTCAGCTGGAAATTTTTCTTATGACAGACTCTTGTCAACATTGACTGGTTAATTTCTCCTTTTCCCTTGATTTATTATATATCTCCTAGCATTCAATTAAATTATGAATTTAATGACATCCATTTTCTAGTCTCAGAGAGGAAGACTCATATATATATTCCTGTGGAATAACAAAGGTTTTACATAGTAGTGAAGCAACTTGTAGACCTGGTTATGATGACCATTAATTATTTGTCCTATACCGGGTTAATAATCTCCTTTCTATTATTTGTTTGTAAAAACAATAGTGTTTTTTGAATTAATAAAATATTCACAAATTACTTTGTACAAACTTCACTGTTTTGCATGCAATTTAATTTGGTTTATTTACTTATTTATTTCTTCTAAGGATGGATTAAAATATTAATTGTCTCAGGTTCTGGGATTACTACTGATTTGGAGACTAGCTACATTGCAAGGATCATGGTTTCCTCTGTTATACCCTTTCTGATCATTCAACTCCTCAAAGTCGTCTCATCGTCTTCTGGAAAAGATGCAGTGATGTTGATTGCTCTTATCTTGTCTCTTGTATTTTTACTCTTCTATTTTTTCTATCAGGTACTAATCCCACTCTCCATTTTTCTCTCTCACTTTCATAAACTCTCTGAATGCCATCATCTTAAGCCCAGCCCAGCCGAGCCCATCCCATAGATTGTTTTGGGTTGTGTTTTGCCCTGGCGGGTTGGGTTAACCCACTTTATGCTAGATTGAGGTTAAATAGCCCTCATTAGAACTTTTGTAGTGAAAATTTTTTGGCAGATTTTCCAGCCCTGGATTCAGCAAAGAAGATTGGAATATGTGAAACATGAGCATTTAGTATTAAGAATCTTGAAACATGTACAACAGCGTGCACTAGGTAGAATCTTCACTGAAGATGGAGCACCCAATGTAGATGCTATAAGAAGGTGTTTTTTTTTTCCTTTCCCCTTCTTCAAAGACACTTCATAATTTGTTAAATCTCAATAGTTTTACTTTAGTCTATGATCAAGATGATTTTATTATTAGAACGACTTTACTTGATAAATCAAGTTTTTCGGTTAGATATCTGAATGTTTTCTGAATAAAATTCTTATTGCCTACGTAAGTTGATTTTTGCAGGTTATTCGAAGAAATGGATCAAGATGGAGATGATATCATATCGCCTTCAGAATTAAGGGAGCTTCTCCTCGAAGTAAAATATAAGGGTTTGCATATAGATAGGGAGGAAGCAATAGCAGAAGTGATGAAAGAATTTGACCTTGATAGAGATCAAAAAATAACTAGAGATGAATTTGTTAATGGATTCACAAAATGGCTTGATGAGGCAAAGAATGCAGTGAACAAGAAATATGATTCACACAAATCCTTGAGGGACATATACTTGGTAATTAATGATAGTGTATTCACCAGATTTCTTTTTGTTATTAAACTAATTGACATTGATCATTTTGTTTATGAAGTTATAATACTCCAAATTGAATCTTTCCTCAGGTTTTCCAGCCTTGGATTCAAAACAAAAGAAAGGAACGTGAAATGAAGAAAAATCTCATATCAGAAATCTTAGAA
This sequence comes from Boswellia sacra, assembly GCA_013180625.2. Classification (NCBI taxonomy): domain Eukaryota; kingdom Viridiplantae; phylum Streptophyta; class Magnoliopsida; order Sapindales; family Burseraceae; genus Boswellia; species Boswellia sacra. Next base: position 41,286 of record SNVD02003727.1, read on the forward strand.
CATGTTGAATGCAATGCAATTGGAAGCCTTCTTAGAGAAGATGGCACACCTGATACTTCTGTAATTAGAAGGTTAGAGACTGCATTAATCGACCTTCATTTTACTTTAATTACTTTTTTTTCTTTTGCTACATTTTTCAGAAATTCAATCTTTGCCTAACAAATAAATGAATGATACACATATAGGTTATTTGAAAAAATTGATCTTGATAGAGATGATTGCATATCTCAGCACGAATTAAGAAAAGTAATTGAGGGTATCAAGTTTGGCAAGGTTCCTTTGAATGCCAATGAAGCTATTGCTAAAGTTATTGAAGAGCTCGACACAAGTGGAGATGGTGCCATAAATCAGGAGGAGTTTGTCATTGGAATTGCAAAATTGCTCAACACTTCTAATCCCAAAAATGATAACGAAACAACTACTCCAAAAATTGAGATTACTCAAGATGATATCTACCAAGTAAGATTCCATTTACACATATGCATGGAAAAAAAATATATATATATATATATATATGCTATTTAATTCAACTTAGAAGATTAAAATGTTTTCGTATATATAGAGAACTTGGGAAGAAACTGACAAGTTGGTGGATGGTGAGAAGAGCAGTGGAGTGATTGATGATGATAAGTCAATATGGGCTTGGTTTAAGGCTATAATGTACATGGTGCTCGGAGTTGTTATATTAGCGGTTCTAGCAGAACCTCTAATATATAGTGTTGAGAACTTCTCCAATGCTGCAAACATACCCTCCTTCTTCTTCTCCTTTATTTTAGTCCCATTGGCGACCAATTTCAGAGCCGCAACTTCGGCAGTCTCTGCCGCTTTTCGGAAGAAACGAAGGACTACTTCCTTGGCATTCTCTGAGGTTCGTACTTATGTACTTTTTGGAAATTTAACAGTTTTGAAGAGTGCCTCCAGTAAAAACAGAGAATCATTCCAAGGAAAAAAGAAAAAAGAAAAAAAAGAAACCAAATTTAGGGGGACATACTGAAAATTGACTATCTTTCTTCTTGATAAAATTTCGACATCAACAAATATTTTACTTTGCTGTCGATGTTTAACATCCCATGGTCTTTTTGAACTATCAAGCTTTAGGTCTTTAGTGCTCGAGACTTATTGATTTGCCGTTGATATCAACACTCGACAAAAAAATGTTCAGTTGTTAAATGGGGGTCATGGCATCCACATTTTTTAGCATCGGTCGATTCTTTAAGGAGTCTTAGTTTGGGTCCTGGTTTAGGTCCATTTTCACAATTATTTCAAATACTTGCAGATACAGAATCAGCTAGATGTTTTTTTTCCGCAAAAGCACCTATATTAATAAATCAACATTGATATTGTATTAATGTTGCAGATTTATGGTGGTGTCTTCATGAACAATATCCTTGGCTTTTCCGTTCTGTTGTCCTTAATTTATGTGCGAGGACTAGCCTGGGAATTCTCTGCTGAAGTACTAGTTGTAGTAATCGTTTGTGCTGTGATGGGTCTCATCGCTAGCTTTCGTTTCACCGTTCCTGTCTGGATGTCACTCATGGCTTACCTGTTGTACCCCTTATCTCTTTTCCTTGTTTACTTTCTCGATGATGTTCTTAATTATAGTTAAGAACAACTATCCATATGAAGGGCACGATCCAGGAATTTTTTTCAATTAATTTGTCCAATGTCTTAATAAGTCGCTTCTCATTTGGGATGCCAATTAATTGTTAAAAAATGACTAACAATATAGAAATACAGAGCAATCAATACATACAAAGGATCAACAATTTAGAGAAAATTTTTTATGCAATGATTGCATGAGCAATCGGCCAATCATATGCTGCGTGAGTCGCATGTACTAATGTGACAACACATAATTAATCAACCGTACGTGCAATAACTGTGAGAAAGCCTTTTTGTTCCCACAAAAATTTACCTCTTTCGAGACGATGTCAACAAATAATCCAAGACCCAACCCTTTTCTTCCAATATTAGACTGTGGCATCCCTTATTACCCCATCACATGACCCTATCATCACATGTGACTTTGTTGTACCCTTCACGTAGTCCCAATCCTATCCAACCCTCTTTCTTAGTTTCTGTAATGTGAAGTTGGACTTCCCGGATAATTTAATCAAGCTGAGGACTAAATTAACCGAGGATTTAGCTCTTGTTAAATTAGGGCTTCAATGTATTTGTCGTATGTCTATTTGAACTTCTACTTCGGAAATCTTAGAAAGTTTACAAAATTTATTAATTACTTTTATTATGATGTTGCATCAATGTCACTTCAACTGGGATAATCAAGTTGAGGCCTGACAAAGAGTGACTGTCCTATTTGAAATTTATTTGATACTTCCGATTAATTTGAAGTTTAACTATAATATAACTGCTCTACACATACAACAGTTATTTTTATAATTTTTACTTGATATAAAAGTTATAAATATAATTTTTACACTCTTTTTACAACAAAAACCAGCAACTGTATGATACTCTAATAGAATTTAAACCCACAGGTTTCCAAATTCGAACATAGGATTGGAATCCCGCTTTTGAGATTATACAATCAAATCAACCAATGGCATTAGATTACTTGTGAGTTCAGACTAAGCAATTTGTAATGGACAAGTGTGAGGATCTTAGAACTTTCGTTTGACGTGACATTGATGTAACACATCATAACAAAAGTTAGTAGGTTTTGTAAACATTTTAAGATATCAAAAGTTCGGATAGACATATTTTGAAGCCCTAATTTAACATGAATTAAATCCTCAGTTAATTTGGATTTTTTTTAAGTGTTTTTTTCTAAGTTTAAACAGATTTGATTTTTTTTAAAAAAAATTAATATACCCAAATAACTATTCTCAATACCCATTACAAAAATTCAAAAGTTATTGCTTCATATATCTCATCAAATCCCTCAAGCAATCCCTTTCTCTTTTTAACCTTTTTATGTTAGTGGTTTATTTACTTTTACTTTTCTCCTTAAAGAACACACATCTTCCTTTGTATGAAATGATAAATCTCTCTTCACTAGAAAAAATTTTGTTTCTTTATTGATCAATTTCTTACTGATCCCAAAATTTCTAAACCAAAACTCTAAATGTCCAACAGATAAAAATATTTGAATTGCACTTGGCGGATAAGATTTGGAAGCCATTGACTGCAACACAAGATGCCCCGTACTTGGACACATAATGAAGAAATAATTCTTTTTTTTTTATGGTTTTGTCGACGTAGTGTACTTTAATTATTATTTTGTTTTACCAAGTAGCTTTCAGTTTGATTTATAAAATTAAAAAGTATTTAAAAATCTTGGAATAAATTATATATTGCAATAAATATGTTATTCAAATTATTTAATGAGTAATTTTGATAATATAATTTTTTATCAAGAAATAAAATAAGTTATTCATTTTATTTTGGGTTAATACAATTTTCCCCCTAATGTTAGGCCTAAAGAAAATTGAGGACCTCAGTTTTCTGAAACTCAAAATTACCCCTTGAAGTTACTGTATCACCGTTAGATTTAACGGAAAATGTATTAAATAGTAACTTAATGCTTTAGAAACCATTTAGAAAAAAGTATTATAGTATATTTTACTGCTTATTAGTATTAAGTTATTATTTAATACATTTTTTGTTAAATCTAATATTAGCATTAAGTTATTTTTCAATACATTTTCCGTTAAATCTAATGGTTTAATACATTTCCAGTTAAATCTAACGGCGATACAGTAACCTCATGGGACATTCTTAGATTTTAAAAACTCAGATCCTCAAATTTTTTTAGATCTAATCTCAGGAGGCAAATTAGCATCATCCCTTTTATTTTTCAGATAAACCTGCCAAGTAGTCCACTTGTTGACGAAAATCGAATTGATCGTAGATTGGAGCAAAATATAAGTACTATTTGTGTCAGAACAATCTGCCATGCACGTGTAGTGTTTTCTGACTTCAAACAAGATTCATCCATGGCTGCCCTTCCGCCACGTTATCACAATACCTCTTAGCTAATAAATTATACGTAAATATATATTCTGACTTCAAACAACATTCATCCATGGCTGCCCTTCCGCCACGTTATCACAATCCTCTTAGTTAAAAATTATATGTAACTATATATTCTCTCTTCAAATTTTGTATAAAAAAAGAATATATTCACCCCTAAAAGTAAAACTATAAATTAATTTATAATTTCTCTAATTTTTCACTATTTTTATGTGTGACGATAAAATTTTTATTCAACCTTAAATTTTAATGAATTCGATCCACTTAATTAGTTGATACCCTTGCCGACAGTAAATGAATTTCCCAAGTTGCTAACCCATTTGGCCCATCCTCATTAATTTTTTCAGTTTTTGGGCGGTCAAATTGCTTAATTTAATATCGTTTTGGATGATTCGACAATCATTTATACCGCTGCAGGTTCTTTATTGCGCCGACTAGTTGCTTCCAAAAGCAAAATCTTTGGCAAAATCTTTAGTTTTTCTTCACCTACCCCAACACTTAATTTGACTTTAATTTCTCTGTCAACTTTCCTCTTCAATGTCGATGACTCAATATTTTCAAATCGATTAAACTAAGCTGGAAGCTCCCCTAACCTACCATAACTAATTTATCTGGTCTTTTTCTGAGAATTATAATAGATTTTTCTTTCCAAAATTCAGTAAATTAAAATGTAATTGAAGGACACGTCATACAATTTGTCATTCCAAAATGTCCAAAAGTTTACCAAACTACAATTTAAAATGAAGAATTATTCAACTTGAGTCGACTGGTCAATCAACTACTGTAAACACATGCTTTTCAAATTTATTAAACTACCCCTAATCACAATTTAGTTTTACAAATCTCTTATCCACCCTCAAATTGTCTAAAAATAGAAAAACAAATAAGTATATATATTTAATACTGGATTATATATAATTGTCACTAAAAAAAATAGTTACTGTTGACGCTAGATTCAAATGAGAGATTTTGACTTTGTCTCACATATCTTGTATAGTAAATTGTCTTGTGGCTTATAAGTTATAAGAGAATGGGCTACTCTCCTTTTCTAATAATAGCTCTTACATTCTAATAGTTTTAGCCTAAAACAGTCAATTCCTCTTAGAAACGCGAGCCCTATAAAATTCATGTATTAAAAGTCGGCATTGTTATGAGGTAACATGTCATAACCCAAACCCAAACCCAATCCACTGAGGGGGTCTATTGAGGCTTAACTCGAATCTAGTGACTTTGGTCCACATCTTTTATTATTTTATTTTAATAAGCAATTAATATCATTGGACCACATATTCATAAATTTGAAATTGCAACACTATAACTTTATTTAAAAAAAAAAAGTAATGTGAAACTTCTCTTATAAAAATCATGAAATCCGGGAACGTGACGAACCAACGTTAAACACTTTTCTTTCAAAGTAGTTGACAAGTAGTAACAGCAAGTCATAACAAAAGGCGAAAAAAAAAGTTGGCTGGAGGCTTCAAAATTGAAGTGGGAATTGTATTTTCATGCGTGGGAAAAGGGCTTTCCTTACCTAACTTAACATTCATGGTTGCTTCCAATTGCGATTTTCAATCTTATAAACTTAATGTCCCATTATAAAGCACTTGTCCATACTCTAAAATATACTATTTCTTCCTTTATTGATTTCAAGTATAATACCTAATTCGTTTGGATTACAATCATTCGACTGTGAGTATTTCTTTTAAAATTACATTCTAATACATAGTGATATATATGATGGATTAATCAGAATTTTAAAAAATCAATATAGACTTTAATTTTGAAAATTTGTATATCATAATTGTACCTAACACTAGATATCCTTTATTTGATTGTTGAATAATGTCAGAAATTGTTTGATGCTACATCGACAATATCATGCACTCCATCTGAATGTGTCATGTGTCGAATCGGGATCATGGCATGCAGATTTCAATGAGTTTAGTGGAATAGGAAATTTGTTAGTAAACCAATTATGTCAATCCTAAATTTTAGTCTACTTTTCATTAAATAGCTCACCCCCTTTCAAAATAAAATTGTATATAAGTTGTTTCCAAATTTACAGGCTTTGATCTCTTGCAAATCATATCATATTTTCTTAAACATGTTAGATTTTCTAAATTTTAGTCCTCCAAAAGAAGTTGCTAAAAGCAATTTTATCTCCTCTTTTAATTAATGTTTATTAAAATAATATTTTCTATTTTCATTCAATCCTCAATATAAAAGAATTATTTATATAAATTAATTTCCGTTTTTCATTCAATCCATATGGCAAAAGAATTCCCATTAAACAAGACAATCCTGCCTATTTCTTTTTTGTCTTTCTACTCAGTGAAGCATCGTAAAGTAGAAAGTTCCACAATATTTTATCTTATTTTCATATTATGTTTATTTTTCTACTTAATTAAATATAATTTTAGTAGACAATTTACATTGTCAAGTAGAGGCAAATCTGGACCTTAACCCTTAAGGGAGACAAATGTCACGAGCTTAGAAGTTGTGCAGCACGCTCGTGCCGCACTTAGACAACTCGAACCCGGAAGTTGCTAAGTAAGCCTTGATGTTGGCTTGCTTCACTTAGGAAGAAGCTTGGGAGGCTAGGATCGTTGAGCTATGAGCTTTAAGGCAAATAGAAGAGAAGTGTTGGAAGGTTAGAGGCAAGTGTTGCTAGGAAGAAAGCTTTTGTATTGCTTGAGAACTCTTTACAAAGGCTTGTATAGAACTTGTTTCCGATGCTTTACAAGTGAGACTTGGAGGGGTATTTATAGTAATCCACCTCCTCAATGGACGGCCCAGATTTATTACATCCAACGAGGGTTATTTGTGCTATAGAACTATCTCCTATAATATCTAGATATTTTGTATAAGACATTCTAAAATATCTTAGATATTTCCGTTGGAGTTTCTAGCAACTTGGCTTGGCTAGAGAATTCTAGAATGGGCTAGGCCTTGCACGCTTCTAGAACCTTCCGTAGTCTTCCGCACTCTTCCGTAACCTTCTAGAGTCTTCTAGAGCCTTTTGCCTGCATCTCATGGCTTCTGGATTCTTTCGGATCTTTCCGAAATGTCCCAGAACGTTGCGGAACCTTCTAGAAGCTTCTGAAACACTACGTCTATTTTTCACGCCATTGTGTTCCTCTCGACATGAGAATCCCAAATCACTATAACACTTGCCCTGAAATCCCATTCCTTGGTGTTCTTCCTAGCAAGCTTGGCGTGAGACCATGTGCATGTCGCGCTGGGCGTGACATCCTCCCCCACCTAATTTCACGATGCCCTCGTCGTGTCTTTGAGGATGTATTATTGGTTGCGGGTGAGTGGTCTTACCTCCATGTTAACGCTTCCCCTTCGCGTGCTTGCATTGCCTCTTGGTTGCCTTCTTTAGTTCCGCAAGCTTGGGTGGCGTCATGTGATGGGGCGCTATGGATGGAGGCTTGGCATCAGGCTCCCGCTTTATTTGGTGAGTCCCTCATCTTGGCAGTAGCCTCTTTGGTAGCCTTTGGGGCGTAACATCCTTGTACTTGTTAAGGATGGCCTGGACTTTCCTTGGAATTGGGTCCTTGGTTACGGCGGTGTCCTCCCCATCGTTTACTTCTCGAACGGTGGCAAGGAAGCTTGGATCTTTCTTCATTCCTTGCTTGAGTTGTAGTGTGGACATCATCTTGCTCTCAATCTTGCCTACAAGCTCTACCATTACCATGCATGGTTGACTCTCATCAAGGATGTTAAGGGAGTTAGATGCTGGTATGGGGAAAGCATGGACTTGGTCAAAGAACTCCATGCCCAACACCACTTGGAAATCATCCATGGCGATGATGGAGAAATCAAGATTGCCTTTCAATGCACCCAAGTGCACTAGTGTTACTTTGGACACACCCACTATGGCTTTGGCGGGTGAGTTTACCGCCTTGATGGTGCCTCCTCCATTGGTATATTTGAGGCCTATCCTTTTAGCCTCTTCTACAAAAATGAAGTTGTACGTAGCTCCCGTGTCAAGCATGGCACACACATCTTTGCCATTGATCATGACGCTCACATACATTAGACCCTTCTTGGCATATGTGGGTCTCTTAAGGGCGCCAATGGTGCGGAGAGAACCCATCTCCGCTTGTGGCTCATCACCACGTGAGCTCTCATGTTGAGCCGCTAAGGCATTAAGGGTCTTCCTCTTTGGGCAATCTCGCACCCAATGAGGATCGTCACAAATAAAAAAAGGGCTCTTAGGTTTAGGGGTGTCGGACTTACCTTTGCTAGACTTGTCGCGCTTGTCCCTTCCGAAAGTTTTACGCGCACCACCTTTCTTTGGACCATAGTCCTTCTTGGCGCTCCTCTCTCCCCCACCTTTGCCATGATTGATCTTCCTATCCTTGAATTGGGAAGCATAATCCGTGAGGGACTCTGCCGCGGCTATGGCTTCATCGAGGTTTTGCACGCCACACCTTTCGAGCTCAACTCTTATCCAATCCTTGAGCCCATCAAGGAAGTAGAAGAGGGAGTCTTTATCGGACATATTCTCGATCTCAAGGATGATGGTGGTGAACTCCTTAATGTAATCTCGAATGGTGCCACTTTGCTTTAGACGATGGAGACGGTCCCTTGCCTCCTTTTAAGCATTGCTTGGGGAGAAATGCTTCCGAAGCTCCCTTTTAAAGTCCTCCCATGTGTGGAGAGAACAAATGCCCTTGCCTGCATCGTCGTGTTTTTTATGCCACCATAATTGGGCTACATCGCGTAGGAATGTGGGTGTAATACCGATTCTCAAAGCATCGTCGTGGACACCCTTGGCATCGAAGTATTGCTCAAGGCCGAATAAGAAGTTCTCGACCTCGGTGGCATTCCAGGTGCCATGGTAAGTGGTGGGAGTACGTACTTGCATGGCGTTGAGTGCACTAGCACTTGTATAGAATGGGCTAGCTCGGTTGCAACGATGCCTCTCCCATTTCGTGCAAACTTTCTCCACTTCCGCACGGATGGCCTACAATTCATGCTCCACAAAAGTTCACAAGTCGTGGAGTTCTCGTGTAAGGTTTTGAAGCTCTCCTTGTAGGACTTGCTATACTCAAGAATGTTGGACTTTGTGGCTTGAGTAACTCCCCATAGTCTATCTCTAAGCCATCAAGGCAGTCGGTGAGACTCTTAATCACATTATCCATCCCCGAGATGGCTTGTTCTATGCTAGCAACACGAGGCTCCAAGGCTTTCGCGGGTGGAGCTTTAGACTTGCCACGTTTGCCTTGTGAGCATGGTGGTGGCTGAGGTTGCTCCTCACGTCTGCGTACTTGCTCCTCCATAGTCACTTCAATGTCGGATGCCATATCACTCTAATGCTCGAACCTGGCTCTGGTATCAACTGTCACGAGCTTAGAAGTTGCGCAGCACGCTCGTGCTGCACTTAGACAACTCGAACCTGGAAGTTGCTAAGTAAGCCTTGATGTTGGCTTGCTTCACTTAGGAAGAAGCTTGGGAGGCTAGGATTGTTGAGCTAAGAGCTTTAAGGCAAAGAGAAGAGAAGTGTTGGAAGGTTAGAGGCAAGTGTTGCTAGGAAGAAAGCTTTTGTATTGCTTGAGAACTCTTGACAAAGGCTTGTATAGAACTTGTTTCTGATGCTTTACAAGTGAGCCTTGGAGGGGTATTTATAATAATCCACCTCCTCAATGGATGGCCCAGATTTATTACATCCAACGATGGTTATTTGTGCTTTAGAACTATCTCCTATAATATCTAGATATTTTGCATAAGACACTCTAAAATATCTCAGATATTTCCATGAGAGGTTCTAGCAACTTGGCTTGGCTAGAGAATTCTAGAATGGGCTAGGCCTTGCACGCTTCTAGAACCTTCTGTAGTCTTCCGCACTCTTTCGCAACCTTCTAGAGTCTTCTAGAGCCTTCCGCCTGCATCTCATGGCTTCTGGATTCTTCCAGATCTTTCCGGAATGTCCCAGAACGTTGCGGAACCTTCTAGAAGCTTCTGAAACACTACGTCTATTCTTCACGCCATTGTGTTCCTCTCGACACGAGAATCCCAAATCACTATAATACTTGCCCTGAAATCCCATTCCTTGGTGTTCTTCTGAGCAAGCTTGGCGTGAGACCGTGTACATGTCGCGTGAGGCGTGACACAAAGCTGAAAAAAAGAGGGAGGCCATTGGAAAAAAGAAGTAAATTTTGAGCCAAAATAATTACAATAAAAGTTGGGACTTTTTGGAAATTTTACAGGGGCTATGGCCACCTGTGGTCACGTTATAAATCTGCCCTGGTACTAATTTTAATGGTTCATAACCCCTGAATAGGTGTATGCTTCTATCAATTAATAAAGTCTCTTGTCACTACACCATTAATGGAATTCAAATTTTTACTGTTTGATCTATTTTTATAATCCGCGTTTAAACTTTGAGTTGTTTAACAAATTACACGCTTTCACTTAGGGATGTTCATCGATTTGGATTCAATAAATTTAGATAATAACCAATCCAATCCAATATTAATCAATGTAATGATTTTTCAATTCAATCTAATCCAATAAAAGATTGGGATTTAATCCATTCTGATCATATAGAAAACATCATCTAATCTAATCCGATTTCATCTGATCCGATCTATAAAAATATAAATTGATCCAAACTCAAAAAAACTTTAAAAAAAATCTAGTGATCCAATCAAAAACACAATTCAGTGTCATATGTGTTAACCCAGGTATGGCAACCCAAAAGGGGGGGGGGGTGAATTGGGTTTTTATTTATAAAAACGAATTTAGAAAACTTTTCTTGAAAGATCAAAATTATTTAACTCTTTCTTTGAGAATAAAGGTGAAGAAGATGAAAATAGAATGCAACCAAGAGAATAGCAATAAAGAACAATCACAAGTGCAAGTAAATGTAAAGAGGATAGGGATAGAGAGAGTGCAAACTCGATGTACATGGTTCGGCAAACCTTGCCTACGTCCACGGGCTCCTAGCTCCACGAGCTAAGCTTTCCACTAAGTTGTAGAAATCTTTACAACTTGCTTGATGAACAACCTCACCAGGACTTTTTCCTTCAACTCTTGATAACACCACACCAAGAGTTCTTCTTGATGAACAACCTCACCAAGGAAACTTCTTCAACTCTTGATAACACCACACCAAGAGTTCTTCTTGATGAACAACCTCACCAAGGAAAGAGTTCTCACTCTCACCACAATACAAGAACAAAGAAAATTTTTACAACAAAAGTATAACTCTCTTCAAAGAGTAGATAAAGAATATAAAAGCTCTCTAGACTTGATATTTCTCTTGCTTTTTGCTTGATAAAAAAGCTTCTCTTGCCCTTCATGAATGCATGGGAGAATGGCTCCTTTTATAGGCAAATGAGATGAACTTAATCAAGTGAAGACACCATCTCCAAATTTTCTGCCCACCATAAAAACCGTAATCTTGTCTACCATTTTTGTCAATGTTCCGTTTGAAATTTGAAAATATGTAAAACATAAAAGATCTGCACATTTGAATAAGCTTTCCAAAGCATCAAGAATCAAGTCATTTGGATATCTGTAGCTCAAGATATGGCCAAAACACCATTCGGTGCTCATGTGACTTGATTTTTCTTTCTTGTGTCAGTCCACCAAATTTAATGATAATTCTGTCAGCCTTCCGTTTGAAATTTGAATTTCTTCAAAACATGAAAGATCTGCATATTTGAATAATATTTCCAAAACATTAAGAATAAAAGCATTTGGATATCTCTATCTTAAGATATGGCCAAAACACCATTCGGTGCTCATGTGAGTTGATTTTTCTTCTCTGTGTCAGTCCACCGAATTGCATGTCAATTATGTCAGCTTCCATTTGAAATTTGAATTTCTTCAAAACATATGAAATGTTCCCCATTAAGTCATCTTTCTAATGCCACAAGAATCAAGTCATTTTGATTTTTCTAGCTCAAGATATGTCAAAAAGAGTATTCGGTGCTCATGTCAGCTGCTTCCATTTGTCTTTCAACTTGCATGATGATTTGGACAACCTTACACTTGAAATTTGAATTTCTTTAAAACATATGAACTGTTATAAATTGAGTATGCTTTCCAAAGGATTAAGAATCACGTCATTTGGATATCTGTAGAGAAATATATGACCAATTGATTGAACATTACTCATGTGTCACATTCCTTGAATCAAACCTTGTTCTTAAACTTTGGTGCCTTTAACATGTAGTCTTTTCCTTAGCTTCAACACTTCATTTTAATAAGCCTCTTCTTGATTTTACAATTATTTCAATGATATTACTCTTACACATAAATAAACATGTTAGTAAATCACAATGAATCAATGTGTATTGTTATCATCAAAATTATCATGTAGCCTTAGGGCTAACAATATGACATAAATATAATGATAATATTCTGACGTAAATTTAAATATAAATAGTAGCTCATTATATAACACATAAAAATTCATTTTTAAATTAATCAAAGTGTATAAATAAAAATAACAATAAACATTTAAATCATTCTAATACGCAATTTTAAATAAATTTTTAGGACTCGAATAAACCATGCATAATATGAAACAATTTATTTCTTGCATTAATATCAACAACCATGTGTATTACAAAAATATTGTATTTTTTTGTTACTTAATTTAGGATTAAGCATATTTTATTATATTAAAATTATAATGGATTAGTCACTTAATTTTATTTTTTAGATATTACATGTTTACTCTTATTATCTTTTTATTGGATCGGATTGATTTATAACGACTATAATAAGGTCTATTATCCGATCCAATTAATTTGATTTTTAAAGATTTTAATCTAATCCAATCTGTCAATTAACCAAATTTATTAAAGTTAGATTTGTTTAAATTAGGTCGATAGTTTAGTTATAGTTATCGAATCCCATATATATATATATATATATATATATATTATAAATTTTAGAAAACATAACTAAGGGTATTTGAGTAATTTTATGAGAATTGGGTTGAATAATATAAGTGGGCTTGTGTTGGAATTAGTAAAGGAGAATTGGACTTGAATTTGAAATTAGTGGACCTAAGCCCATAAACCAAGGCCTTGTATATAAATAAGGGAGGATTTTTCTGGAAAAGGGAGAGATTTTTCTTTCATTTTTGGGGATAGAAGAGAGGGGAGTTGACGACAAAAGAAAGAGGAAGAGAAGAAGAAGAAGAAGAGAAGGAAGAAAGGGAGGAAAATTTCAAAGAAGTTTAGCTTGAAAAACAGGTAGGAGATTCTAACACTATGCTTACTTCATATTATGTGTTTTGTTGTTGAATTGATATTGTTGTGATGTATGTATCATGTTTTGACTTGATTTTTTGGTTGCTTGGATAATGAAATATGAGTGAAGTTACTTATTGCAAGTTGTTTGTTGTGATTGCATGAAGAATTATGTGTGAATTGAAGTGTTGATGAAGTGGAGTAGAGATGATTTTGTAAGAAGTGCAGTTCATGTGACTGTCTTGTGTTGATTGAGTTGATGCGTTTTTCTGGATTGAGAATTGTATGATTTCTCATTTGTTTTGGAAAATAGACGTATTAAGCTTTAATCAGCCGTTGATTTCGTTGAATTTGGAATTAAAACGGATTTTTGGTGAATTTTTGAAGTTGGGAGTTGAATTCTGGAAATGGGACGTTTTGAACCAATTCTGGAATTCAATTCTGATGTTTCGCTCGATAGTGGACAGTGTTCGAGTGAACAGTGTTCGAGTGTTCGAGTGTTCGAGTGAACAGTATCGAGTGTTCGAGTAAACAGTGTTCGAGTGAACAGTGTCAAGAAACAGTGTCGTGTGAACAGTATTCGAGTGTTCGAGTGAACAGTGTCTAGTGAACAGTATTCTCGAATGAACAGTATTTCGAGTGAACAGTATTCTCGAATGAACAGTATTTCGAGTGAACAATGTCGAGTGAACAGTATTCTCGAATGAACAATGTTTCGAGTGAACAGTGTCGAGTGTCGAGAAAAATTTCAGAACCACCCCAAATTGACTGTATACTTCCCAAAAAGTCCTGGATTTTACATAAAAATCATATTTTCTTAAGATTTATCATAGTAATGATATTGTAAGGCTATTAATGTATGCATTGGACCTTGGATAGGCCGTTTTGTATACGGATCCAAGGAGAATGCTGATAAAAGGATGATGTGATGTGTTGGACCTTGGGTGGACCGTTCTGTATACGGACCTAAGGGGAACACGGATATGATGATGTGATGTGTTGGACCTTGGGTGGACCGTTTTGTATACGGACCTAAGGGGAACACGGATATGATGATGTGATGTGTTGGACCTTGGGTGGACCGTTTTGTATACGGACCTAAGGGGAACACGGATATAATGATATGAGGTGTTGGACCTTGGGTGGACCGTTCTGTATACGGACCTAAGGGGAACACGGATATAATGATACGAGGTGTTGGACCTTGGGTGGACCGTTCTGTATACGGACCTAAGAGGAAGACGAACAGAAATTTCATGTGTGAACGAACATAACAGTTTGATATATTAGTATTGGATGCCTACTCCTGTGATTGAATGTTTGTGGAATGTGAATAATTTCGTATAATGTTAGAACTTTCCTACTGGGCTTTAGGCTCACCCCCTGCCTCCACAGGTACACAGAAGAATGCTCATCCTAGAGATGTCCCAGAGCTTTCTTAGGAGTCTGGAGTCAGTATGCATATAATTTTGGGGACTGTCTTGATTCTCCTAGTATGTAATGGGAGATTTAGCTTGGTGACTATTAACTGATGTATTGATTTTATCACCAGTGTATGTAAAATTAATTTTGAACAAATAGTCATAAGTTGTAATGAACTCTTGGGATGTATATAAAAAAAAAGATAATTTATGAGATATTGATGACGTAATTGGTATTAAATTCTTATTCAATCACACCCTAAAATCTCTAAATAAGAGATGTTAGGGCATGACAGGGTGGTATCAGAGCTTAGGCTTTACTGTGGACCTGTGCAAAAAAAAAAATGTAGATGGTCTGGGAGGGGTAGAGTCATGTTTGTGTGCTTGCATGTATCTTGCATAATTGTTTGATGTGATTTTGTTCCATATGTTATGGAATTTTGCCACTTGTGTTTTGCCACTGATAAAATTAGATAATGAGTTCTTCTACGCGAAGTGCTTCAAGTTCCAACCCACCTGAGGGTGGTGAGAGGTTGGAATTTTGCAGGGCCATGAGAGATGTGGCCAATGCATTGGTCGAAAAAGTGGCAAACACGGTTAGGGAGACTCTTCGTACTAACCCACCACCACCGCCTCAACCGGTATTAGAGACAGGTGTCGATAATAGAATGAAGAATGCACTTAGAGAATTCCAACGCCATAATCCACCTATTTTCAATAGGGAGCCCGATCTGAATGTTGCAGAAGATTGGCCTATACGAGTTGAGTGCCTCTTTAGTTTTTTTTGCAAGTTGAAGAGGATTTACGGGTTAGGGTGACAACTCATCTGTTGTCAGAAGAGGCATTATAGTGGTGGACATCTGTTGAGCATATTAGAAGAGAAAACATTCTTTCATGGAGGGACTTCTCTACTGATTTTATAGATAAATATTTTCCTACGACAGTGCAATAGTATGAGACACGGTTTACTACCTTATCTCGTTTTGTACCTGGTTTGGTGCCAGATGAGGCTAGTAAAGCTCGAAGATTTCAAAGGGGACTGAGAGATGACATCAGACCCTCAATTGTAATGTGTAGACTGACTACATATTCTGATGTAGTGGACATCGCCTTAGTTGCAGAACATGAACTATCCCAAAGTCACAGGGTGTGGGGTATTGGCATGTCAAGTGGGTCCTCACAGAGTTGGAGAGTTTATTATGGGTGTGGAAAACCAAGTCCCTTGCGACATCAATGTTCCAGATGTTATAGATGCGGACAATACGGTCATATGTAACGGGATCATCCAGCAGCGATGAGAGGTCTTAGAGTGCCACTAGTCAGACTCAACCGACTCCTTGACAAGGGTCAGGGTCACAGTCTAGACCACCATTTCAGGGACGCGCCTCTCGAGGATAAAGTCGTGTGGGTCGTTCAGGTTTGAGTCCCAGGCCCAAAGCAGCAATACATGGAGTTATAGTGTCGGACGCTGGGTGGGCTGCCCTGTGTGCAGACTCATGGGGGACTCTTAAAAAAAAAATTTTAGTGCATGGGCCCTTGTTTTATTTGATTATGGAGCTACGCATTTTTTTATATCTACCAATTTTACATCGTGTTAGGATTAGAGTCTAATTTGTTGGACTCTATACTACATGTGGAGTCACCTATGGGTAGTACTCTAGAGGTTGAGAGTGCCATTCTTGTATGTTAGAGATCAATGGGCACATGTTATCATGTAATTTGATACTTATGGATTTCATGGAGTATAATGTGATATTAGGAATGGATTGGTTTTCCGTCTACTGAGTTATATTAGATTGTCACAACAAAGGGGTGAGGAACATGATAGCAAGTATATTAGTAGAGGAGATTAATAAAGGGGTTTCTGAACTTCCTCAAGTGGTGAATGAATTTCCTAATGTTTTTTCTAAAGAATTTTCCAGGTTACCTCCAACTAGAGAAGTGGAGTTTGCTATTGAAGTGTATCCGGGCGTGGCACCTATATCAGTTGCTCCTTACCGAATGACTCCAGCAGAGTTGAAAGAGCTAAAGCTACAGATAGAAGAATTGTTAGAGAAAGGATTCATCCGACCTAGTACTTCTCCTTGGGGTGCACCAGCATTGTTTGTGAAGAAGAAAGATGGTTCATTGCGTTTATGCATTGATTACAGGCAGTTAAATCGGGTTACAGTGA
Organism: Boswellia sacra; assembly: GCA_013180625.2. NCBI lineage: Eukaryota > Viridiplantae > Streptophyta > Magnoliopsida > Sapindales > Burseraceae > Boswellia > Boswellia sacra. The sequence goes on from SNVD02003727.1 coordinate 58,091, forward strand.
AAAACAAATATCCTTTACCTAGGATCGATGATTTGTTCGATCAGTTGAGAGGATCTTGTTGTTTTTCCAAGATAGATCTTCGTTCGGGTTATCATCAGTTGAGAATAAAGGAAGGAGATATACCCAAAACCGCTTTTCGTACCCGGTATGGACATTATGAGTTTTTGGTCGTGCCATTTGGACTGACTAATGCTCCTGCTGCCTTTATGGATTTGATGAATCGTGTTTTCAGACCTCACTTAGACCAATTTGTGATTGTGTTTGTGGATGATATCCTCATTTATTCTTCATCTGAGGTTGAACGTGAGCAACATTTATGCGTGGCACACTGAGAGAGCATCGTCTTTATGCCAAGCTAAGTAAATGTGAATTTTGGATATCAAAAGTGAAATTTTTAGGCCATGTGGTGTCAATACAAGGAATCTCAGTAGATCCATCGAAAGTAGAAGCAGTTATGAAGTGGGAAACCAAAGAATGTGTTTGAAGTCCACAGTTTCTTGGGTTTAGCAGGATACTATAGGCACTTTGTTGAGAACTTTTCCCGATTGGCTGCACTGATAATTAGGTTAACAAGGAAAGGATCAAATTTGAATAGAATGATGCATGTGAGCAAGCATTCCAAGAATTGAAGAAAAGATTAACTTCAGCACCTATCCTTGTGATACCACAACGTGGAGTTGATTATGTAGTTTTCGCCGATGCTTCCTTGGATGGGTTAGGGTGTGTGCTAATGCGATAGGGTTGAGTTGTAGCCTATGCATCTCGTCAGTTGAAACCTCATGAACAGAATTATCCCACCCACGATTTAGAACTTGCTGCGGTAGTGTATGCTTTGAAATTCTGGCGGCATTATTTATATGGAGAAAGATTTGAAGTCTGTTGTGATCATAAAAGTTTGAAATACATTTTCACTCAAAAAGACTTGAACTGGAGATAGCATAGATGGATGGAGTATTGGGAAGACTATAATTTCTCTATCCAATATCATCCAGGCAAGGCAAATGTGGTGGCTGACGCATTCAGTGGAAAGTCGAGGGCCATGACTAGTGCAATGATAGGTGAGTGGAGCATGTTGCGGTCTGTTTATGATTATGATATCTAGGCTGAGGATCGCGGAGATCAGATTAGCCTTTTTACACATGTTAACCAACCGTCTCTTGTGTATAGAGTGATCGAATGGCAACATCAAGAAATTGAGACCAGAGCCTTGCATGAGCAAGTGTTATGCGATGATGGAAGTGTGGATTGGACAATTGGTTTAGAAAAGAGTTTGCAATTCAAGGGCAGAATTTTGGTTCCATCAAGTAAATAGTGTAAAGATGATATTCTTAAGGAATTTCATCATTCTAGATTCACTGTTTATCCATGTGGTACCAAGATGTATCATGAATTGTGTTGACAGTTTTGGTGGAAAGGAATGAAGTGGAATGTTGCTAAATATGTGGCTAGATGCCTTACTTGTCAACAAGTGAAGGCTGAGCACCAAAGGCCTGCAGAATTACTCCAACCACTTCCTGTAGCAGAATGGAAATGAGACGCATCCTTTGGGAATAAAAACCTTGAGGGTTGAAGCCTAATAGACAACAATACAGTTTAGTGTGCAATTGGGTTCAGACCGACAATGGGACCGGGACGAGATAGTAGGCCTTGGCACAGATCGTCACAGTACTCATATTTTCAAATTTCGAGGACGAAATTTATTTTTAGGAGGGTAGGTTGTGGAATCCCAAATATATATATATATATATTATAAATTTTAGAAAACATAACTAAGGGTATTTGAGTAATTTTATGAGAATTGGGTTGAATAATAGAAGTGGGCTTGTGTTGGAATTAGTAAGGGAGAATTAGGCTTGAATTTGAAATTAGTGGACCTAGGTCCATAAACCAAGGCCTTGTATATAAATAAGGAAGGATTTTTCTGGAAAAGGGGAGAGATCTTTCTTTCATTTTGGGGATAGAAGAGAGGGGAGTTGACGGCAAAAGAAAGAGGAAGAGAAGAAGAAGAAGAAGAGAAGGAAGAAAGAGAGAAAAATTTCAAATAAGTTTAGCTTGGAAAACAGGTAGGAGATTCTAACATTATACTTACTTCATATTATGTGTTTTGTTGTTGAATTGATATTGTTGTGATGTATGTATCATGTTTTGACTTGATTTCTTGGTTGCTTGGATGATAAAATATGAGTGAAGTTACTTATTGCAAGTTGTTTGTTGTGATTGCATGAAGAATTATGTGCGAATTGAAGTGTTGATGAAGTGGAGTAGAGATGATTTTGTAAGAACTGCAGTTCATGTGACTGTCTTGTGTTGATTGAGTTGATGCGTTTTTCTGGATTGAGAATTGTATGATTTCTCATTTGTTTTGGAAAATAGATGTATTAAGCTTTAATAAGCCGTTGATTTCGTTGAATTTGGAATTAAAACGGATTTTTGGTGAATTTTTTAAGTTGGGAGTTGAATTCTGGAAATGGGACGTTTTGAACCAATTCTGGAATTCGATTCTGGTGTTTCGCTCGATAGTGGACAGTGTTCGAGTGAACAGTGTTCGAGTGAACAGTATCAAGTGTTCGAGTGGACAGTATCGAGTGTTCGAGTGAACAGTATCGAGTGTTCGAGTGAACAATATCAAGAAACAGTGTCATGTGAACTGTGTTCGAGTGAACAGTATTCGAGTGTTCGAGTGAACAGTGTCGAGTGTTCGAGTGTTCGAGTGTTCGAGTGAACAGTATTCGAGTGTTCGAGTGAACAGTGTCAAGAAACAGTGTCGTGTGAACAGTATCGAGTGTTCGAGTGAACAGTATTCTCGAATGAACAATGTTTCGAGTGAACAGTGTCGAGTGTCGAGAAAAATTTCAGAACCACCCCAAATTGACTGTATACTTCCCAAAAAGTCCTGAATTTTGCATAAAAATCATATTTTCTTAAGATTTATCATAGTAATGATATTGTAAGGCTATTAATGTATGCATTGGACCTTGGATAGGCCGTTTTGTATACGGATCCAAGGAGAATGCTGATAAAAGGATGATGTGATGTGTTGGACCTTGGGTGGACCGTTCTGTATACGGACCTAAGGGGAACACGGATATGATGATGTGATGTGTTGGGCCTTGGGTGGACCATTTTGTATACGGACCTAAGGGGAACACGGATATAATGATGTGATGTGTTGGACCTTGGGTGGACCGTTTTGTATACGGACCTAAGGGGAACACGAACAGAAATTTCATGTGTGAACGAACATAACAGTTTGATATATTAGTATTGGATGCCTACTCCTGTGATTGAATGTTTGTGGAATGTGAATAATTTCGTATAATGTTAGAACTTTCCTACTGGGCTTTAGGCTCACCCCCTCCCTCCACAGGTACACAGAAGGATGCTCATCCTAGAGATGTCCCAGAGCTTTCTTAGGAGTCTGGAGTCAGTATGCATATAATTTTGGGGACTGTCTTGATTCTCCTAGTATGTAATGGGAGATTTAGCTTGGTGACTATTAACTGATGTATTGATTTTATCACCAGTGTATGTAAAATTAATTTTGAACAAATAGTCATAAGTTGTAATGAACTCTTGGGATGTATATAAAAAAAAAAGATAATTTATGAGATATTGATGACGTAATTGGTATTAAATTCTTATTCAATCACACCCTAAAATCTCTAAATATGAGATGTTAGGGCGTGACAATAGTTTAGTTGAATTGTTTTGGATTTTTAACACCTCTACTTAGGCCTGGCAAATTCTATACAACCCGTTAACACGACACGAACCCTTTCGATAAAAATGTGTTTTGGATCTAATATTATCGGATTGGGTCTTTAATGAGTTAACACAATAAAATCTGTTTGATATCGGACCGTGTTTGGGTTTATACTATAAAAAACCGTTTCACCTGTTTAACCCGTTAATATTAAGAATAATATAGTAAATTTATTTATGATACATAAAAAAATATAATAAAATATAACAAATACTAATTTATAACTATATTTAACCTAATTAAAATTATTTTAATACAATTACGTTATCTTTTTCTTATGCGTGTATGAGAATGACATTTTGATGAGAAATATAAATAAGAAACTTATAAAATGTTCTATTTAATTTTCAGAAATCATTCAATAATTGGACATTGTCAATTATTTATCTTAAATACACTTTAGATGGATATTTAAATGATGTTGGATACAAAATTTTGTTTATATTTTCGTATTATATTAAATTTGGATATTTCGATATATTTCAAAATATTTGCTAAATTTTAAATTTATAAACTATTGGTTTTATTATTTGTTTAGAATTTATACAAATCATGTTATACATATTGTTGTCTAACTTGAAAATAAAAAAATGGGTTAAACGGGTTGGATTCGGGTAACACGTTAAATTAACAGTCGGGTTTGGGTTTATAGATTTAGACCCAATAAGTTAATGGGTCGGATTTAAATTAACATAATTTAACACGACACGAATACAAAATGATACGAAATCGCTCTAACACGACCCGTTGCTAGGTCTACCTCTACTTTCATCCTAGTCCTTTGTTAACTTTTAGCTAAAGAACTAAGGGTAGTACGTAAAATTGGTCCCTATGACGTTACCTTAATAACGAAGTAAATTCGAAAGTCAAACCGTGCTGACTTGCCGCCGCATGAAGCGAATTCATGAGAGGATACATTTTGGCTTACACAGTTAGGAACCTGGGGGAATTTCGGAGCCGAGATGGTTAAAAAATAATTTGGTTATCAATTTCGTTCCAAGAAAAATTATAATTTTGAAATAAAATGATTTTAGAGTCAATTTTGAACTCTGATGACAAACTATATTATATCCCAAGTCTCTTAATAATATAATGAAAAGGGTTAAACTTAATTTAATTTTAAATTATGGTGAATATATAGTTATGGGATTTTGTTCATGTGGGAGTGGAAATGGAGTCCAATGCAAGGTGCATATCTCAATTTGGTTACATAAAATTAATTTGGAAGATTCATGAAAGCCTTGAAAGATGGAACATTATAGGCAGGTGGTGACGAGATCGGTGATTCAAAAGTGGGAGATAGAGGGTGGCTACCCATATTATTTTGATGATGGCTATTTAATACATATATAGTTGAGGCTTTTCAAAGGCATCACTTTATTTCTGAGCATATGATTATTAAAAATATACTATATAGATCTATAGATCTACATATGGATCTCTATATTTAGGAGTGTGCATATAGTGTGGTATGGTCGAAAATAGCATACCATATCATACTTTGAGTTCTTATTTTGATATTGTTTAATTAATATTATGATTCATAAAGTTTGTATTAAATAAAAAAAATTAAGCAATTACATATCTTTAACAATACAAATAATTTAGTAACTATATATTCTACAACAATACAAATAATCAAGTAACATCGTATCTATAACAATATAAAAATATCATGTAACTATATATTCTATAACAACACGAATACTCAAGCAATTATATTATCTACTACTTCAAAATGCAAGCAAAATGATAGAAAAATGATAGAGGGTGAGGGATCTAGATTTACTCTTTTCATTATATACTCTATTAGTGTATATAACACTCACACATACAAATTATACATAACCAATTACAAATTGACACGTGACCTAATTTTTATTTTTTTAAAAGAAGTATAGTATGGTATGGTATTTTCGAGTTTTTACATAAATACCCGTTACCATACCATATCATGGGGGGTTTTCAAAATCTTTACCATACCACACCCTATATTTTTTTATACCCTATGTACCTTACCTCTACCATACCATGACGGGTATGTCGGGTTCGGACGGTTGGGCGGATACCATGCACACCCCTATCTATACCATTATATTTTTAGCTTTATAAAATCTATTTAAAAAAAAAAACAACAACAACAACAATTGTTATATCTCGTTTGACTTGACAAGGGGAAGTAAATGTTAGTTAAGCATTTTAATTAGAAGCTCTCAAACTATTACGTTATGTTTTGGATTAAATTAAAAAAAAACAAAATAATTCTAGAAGTACAATTAACTTGCATAATCAAACCACTTAGCATAAAGCCATTGAATATTTGTGTTCTATTTCACTTATTAAAAGCTCTTAATTTTTTTTTTTACTTTTATCCACCTAGTGAATTTATGTCACCTCAGGTTGTATGAATTTAGTTATTTGAATTAGTTATATACTCGCATTAAAATTGTTTATATGAAGGTGAATAATCGAATATATGATGATGAAGGACACTAGCACAAATGTCCATTGAAGGGATACGGGCATGACAATGACAATGGTTCCTTCGAGAAAGCTTACAAGGATGAACAACAATGACAATGTTCCCTCCACAAAGCTAACATACATACATACACATATACATGCATACATACATACAAATACAAATATATATATATATATATTTTTCTCTCTCTCTCTCTCTCTCTCTCTCTCTCTCTCTCTCTCTCTCTATATATATATATATATATATATATGTATATATATAAAGTTAATTAATAAATACTTTGCCATAGCATAAACTCATTAGCTTTAGTGTCTTAAAAATTTTATTTGATAAATTCTTCTTACATGCATGTATGCATATTTCAAATCAATTACATATTGTAGTCATGTAGTTATATATGTGAAAAAAAAAAAAGTCGATATATAAACCTTCCATAATATTATTAAAAAAACAATATTAATGTTTTTGCAACGCGTGCATGTATTAATAACGTGTGACAACAGTTTGATAATTAATATTTAATTAAAAATATTAGACGTATAGTAGGTGCTACTATTTTGCAATAAATATCATTAATATAATGCATTAAAAGTGCATTGGCAATGTCCAAATACTTTTATATATGCTCTTACCTATTTCGATCAAGAATTATTGGAGAAGAAGAGGAAAATCAAGTTTAGTTATTTGAACTCATTTGTAATTGCAAGATGATATGGAGTTATATGAAACCAAGAGTGATTTCAATACTCATATCTTAGGGCCAATTTGTATCGGCTTCTATGAGTACAGCTTGTTGACGTAAATTTTTTTAAGTAGAGCTTTTATTAAAAAGTTATTAATTGTTTGATGGAACAAATATAGAGACACTTATTATAATTAAATTACCAAAATAGAATTTTTTATAAGAATGAATAAAGTAAAATATTTAAAATTAAATGGAGGTATCTTTGACATTTCAAAGCTTTAAAAAAGCTTAAAAAGAGCTTTTCCTAAAAGTCTCAATTTTGAGCTTCTTCCAGTAGACGTAAAACAACTTTTTTAATAATTTAAAATCTCTCTTTAGGTTGCAGTTAAACGACACAAAAAAAATTTTAGAAGAGTTTTTGACATTAAAAAAACTCTTCTATCCAATAGAGAAGCCCAAGTAAACACACTCTTAGTATACACATTCTTTAAGATATAAAAAAAATTACATATTCTTAGACAATTTTATTTTTTTACTTATCAACAATAATAAATATAATTGATATAATTGAATTAGCAAATTGATATTTGATTAGATAATATTACAAAAAAAAATTTCTTTAAGGACCTCATGATTTACTAATATAAATATTTGGACAAATAACTTTTCTTATCAATTATCAAAAAAAATTTATGTTTTCGTTATATTTTCATATAATTAAGTATAAAAATTAATTTAATTTAGTCAAATAATTTATTTTTCAAATTATAGTCATAGTTACCTTACAACTTAAATTATTTGTAAATTAAAAATATCGCATATTTAAAAAAAGGGAATGTGAAAAAATATTTTTAAAGGTTCATATAATGTATAAAACTCACTCTTTATGATTTCAATTTTGACGAGTTTTATAACACATGTTAATGGGGTTCAAAATCACACTAAAAACAGTTTTAAACCTTCCTATAAAACGTGTTTGACTACAAAATCAATAGTGAAATGAAACTCTTGTCACCATTTTCAATTAAACTAAGTTGGAGGCTCCCCTAACCGTCTATAATTAATTAATCTCGTCTTTTTCAGAGAAGTATAATAGATTTTCTTTCTAAATGTTAGATTTACAATCCAAATACATCCCAAAGTAGCCTAAGTAGAAAAATTCTATTGAAAATGTAACTTCCGTAATTCATTATTGTTTTTTTCTCCTTCAATAAACTTTTTATCATGTATATTGTCACATGAGATTGTAGAATTTTAGTCGTATTTGAGTTGTAAATTTAGCACTACTGATTAACTATTTATTAAATTAAAATGTAATTTGAAGGACACGTGACACAATTCTTGTCTATACCAAAAGGTCCAAAAGTTTACCAAACTATAATTAAAATGAATAATTATTCAACTTAAGTCGACCGGCCAATCAACTATTGTAAACACATGCTTTTAAAATTGTTAAAACTACCCCTAATCACAATTTAGTTTTACAAATCTTGGTTGGATCGACCCTCAAATTGTCCGGAAATAGAAAAACAGATAAGTGTATACACACACACGCACACATATACGTGTGTGTGTGTGTGTGTGTGTGTGTGTGTGTATATATATATATATGATTTAATATACATATGTTGTTAAAAAAATAGTTGATATTGACGTTTGTGATGACTTTGTCCCACATCTCTTGTATAGTGGATTGGCTTTGTGACTTATAAAAGGAGGGACTATCCCTCTCCCATAATGAGGGCTCTTTTCATGGCAACAGTTATAAATAATATTACAGTAAACTGTAAAGTAAATCAACACAGGAGGATTTTACGTGGTTCGGTTATAAAATCTACATCCACGACAGCTATAGAGCTGCAATTCACTAAGTTCTTGTTTGTACAATCTTTAAGATCGTTTACAGTGCTGACTCACTCTCACACACTGACCTAATCTTTGTAAAACAAAATCTCGCCAAGATGTTAAACTCTAATGATACTGCTCACTCTCTATCACATATAACTTAACAACACACTGTTAAGTATATCACAATCACTAAGTCCGACACTGAATTACATAAACACCAACTCGCAAGTTCTCTCAAGTGTCTACTAACTCAAATAGACCAAATCAAAGAGTTATGCACGATTACAACCTCTCATACATGAATAAAACACTCGTAAAATCAAATCAAATAAGCATTCCAATTTGTGTTGAAACTCTCCTCTTAATTCTTGGAATGCCGTGACATCAACTCACCTAACCAACATATATGAGCTATGTAAACATAATGTTGTATATATTGGAATGTTTGAATGAAATCTCCTTAGATGCCTGTAAAACTTCTAATCAAACTCTCATTAAGATAAAGACAAATATAATAAAAAGTAATATAATTAACTCCTAAAGGAATTAAGACACAATAAATATTCTCCTATTTTAACTATGATACATTAAATAATGTCCTAATCTAAGAAGATATTGATTATAAATCAAATACTTCCTAAAGTATACTTCTAGAAACAGTAAAATAAGAATCAATATAATATCCTTGTTTTATCGCAAGTTGGACAAAAATATCATGTGCATGACACATGAACGTTGACACCAATAAAACAGATTTGATTTTTTAAAAAAAAAATAATATACCTGAATAACTATTCTCAATATCCATTACAAAAATTCAAAAGTTATTGCTCCATATATCTCGTCAAATCCCTCAAGCAATCCTTTTCTCTTTTTAGCCTTTTAATGTTACTGTTTTATTTACTTTTACTTACCTCTTTAAAGAACACGCATCTTCCTTTGTGTGAAATGATAAATCTCTCTTCACTAGAAAAAATTTTGTTTCTTTATTGATCAATTTATTACCGATCCCAAAATTTCTAAACCAAAACTCTAAATGTCCAAACGGTAAAAAATATTTGAATTGCACTTGGCGGATAAGATTTGGAAGCCATTGATTTCAACAGAAGATGCCCCGTACTTGGACACATAATGAAGAAATAATTCGTTTTTTTATGGTTTTGTCGTAGTAGTGTACTTTAATTAGTATTTTGTTTTACCAAGTAGCTTTCAGTTTGATTTATAAAATTAAAAAATATTTAAAAATCTTGGAATAAATTATATATTCCAATAAATATGTTATTCAAATTATTTAATGAGTAATTTTGATAATATAATTTTTTATCAAGAAATAAAATAAGTTATTCATTTTATTTTTTCAGATAAACCAGTCAAGTAGTCCCCTTGTTGACGAAAATCGAACTGATCGTAGATTGGAGCAAAATATAAGTACTATTTGTGTCAGAACAATCTGCCATGCACGTGTAGTGTTTTCTGACTTCAAACAAAATTCATCCATGGCTGCCCTTCGGCCACGTTATCACAATATATACCTCTTAGTTAATAAATTATACGTAAATATATATTCTGACTTCAAACAAGATTCATCCATGGCTGCCCTTCCGCCACGTTATCACAATCCTCTTAGTTAAAAATTATATGTAACTATATATTCTCTCTTCAAATTTTGTATATAAAAAAAAAGAATATATTCACCCCTAAAAATAAAACTATAAATTAATTTATAATTTCTCTAATTTTTCACTATTTTTATGTGTGACGATAAAATTTTTATTCAACCTTAAATTTTAATGAATTCGATCCATTTAATTAGTTGATACCCTTGCCGACAGTAAATGAATTTCCCAAGTTGCTAACCCATTTGGCCCATCCTCATTAATTTTTTCAGTTTTTGGGCGGTCAAATTGCTTAATTTAATATCGTTTTGGATGATTCGACAATCATTTATACCGCTGCAGGTTATTGCGCCGACTAGTTGCTTCCAAAAGCAAAATCTTTGGCAAAATCTTTAGTTTTTCTTCACCTACCCCAACACTTAATTTGACTTTAATTTCTCTGTCAACTTTCCTCTTCAATGTCGATGACTCAATATTTTCAAATCGATTAAACTAAGCTGGAAGCTCCCCTAACCTACCATAACTAATTTATCTGGTCTTTTTCTGAGAATTATAATAGATTTTTCTTTCCAAAATTCAGTAAATTAAAATGTAATTGAAGGACACGTCATACAATTTGTTGTCATTCCAAAATGTCCAAAAGTTTACCAAACTACAATTTAAAATGAAGAATTATTCAACTTGAGTCGACTGGTCAATCAACTACTGTAAACACATGCTTTTCAAATTTATTAAACTACCCCTAATCACAATTTAGTTTTACAAATCTCTTATCCACCCTCAAATTGTCTAAAAATAGAAAAACAAATAAGTATATATATTTAATACTGGATTATATATAATTGTCACTACAAAAAATTGTTACTGTTGACGCTAGATTCAAATGAGAGATTTTGACTTTGTCTCACATATCTTGTATAGTAAATTGTCTTGTGGCTTATAAGTTATAAGAGAATGGGCTACTCTCCTTTTCTAATAATAGCTCTTACCAGAACAACATTCTAATAGTTTTAGCCTAAAGCAGTCAATTCCTCTTAGAAACGCGAGCCCTATAAAATTCATGTATTAAAAGTCGGCATTGTTATGAGGTAACATGTCATAACCCAAACCCAAACCCAATCCACTGAGGGGGTCTATTGAGGTTCAACTCGAATCTAGTGACTTTGGTCCACATCTTTTATTATTTTATTTTAATAAGCAATTAATATCATTGGACCACATATTCATAAATTTGAAATTGCAACACTATAACTTTATTTTTTTAAAAAAATAATGTGAAACTTCTCTTATAAAAATCATAAAATCCGGGAACGTGACGAACCAACGTTAAACACTTTTCTTTCAAAGTAGTTGACAAGTAGTAACAGCAAGTCATAACAAAAGGCGAAAAAAAAAGTTGGCTGGAGGCTTCAAAATTGAAGTGGGAATTGTATTTTCATGCGTGGGAAAAGGGCTTTCCTTACCTAACTTAACATTCATGGTTGCTTCTACTTGCGATTTTCAATCTTATAAACTTAATGTCCCATTATAAAGCACTTGTCCATACTCTAAAATATACTATTTCTTCCTTTATTGATTTCAAGTATAATACCTAATTCGTTTGGATTACAATCATTCGACTGTGAGTATTTCTTTTAAAATTACATTCTAATACATAGTGATATATATGATGGATTAATCGGAATTTTAAAAAATCAATATAGACTTTAATTTTGAAAATTTGTATATCATAACTCTACCTAACACTAGATATCCTTTATTTGATTGTTGAATAATGTCAGAAATTGTTTGATGCTACATCGACAATATCATGCACTCCATCTGAATGTGTCATGTGTCGAATCGGGATCATGGCATGCAGATTTCAATGTGTTTAGTGGAATAGGAAATTTGTTAGTACACCAATTATGTCAATCCTAAATTTTAGTCTACTTTTCATTAAATAGCTCACCCCTTTTCAAAATAAAATTGTATATAAGTTGTTTCCAAATTTACAGGCTTTGATATCTTGCAAACCATGTTATATTTTCTTAAACATGTTAGATTTTCTAAATTTTAGTCTTCCAAAAAGAGTTGCTAAAAGCAATTTTATCTCCTCTTTTAATTAATGTTTATTAAAATAATATTTTCTATTTTCATTCAATCCTCAATATAAAAGAATTATTTATATAAAATTAATTCCCCTGTTTCATTCAATCCATATGGCAAAAGAATTCCCATTAAACAAGACAATCCCGCCTGTTTCTTTTTTGTCTTTCTACTCAGTGAAGCATCGTGAAGTAGAAAGTTCCATAATATTTTATCTTATTTTCATATTATGTTTATTTTTCTACTTAATTAAAATATAATTTTTGGCAATGCAATTTTAGTATATAATTTACATTGTCAAGTAGAGGCAAATCTGGACCTTAACCCTTAAGGGAGACAAAGCTGAAAAAAAGGGGGAGGCCGTTGGAAAAAAGAAGTAAATTTTGAGCCAAAAAATAATTACAATAAAGGTTGGGACTTTTTTGAAATTTTACAGGGGCTATGGCCACCCCTAGTCACGCTAAAATCAGCCCCGGGATTTTTTTTAAAGGTTCATTACCCCTGAATAGGCTTATGCTTCTATCAATTAATAAAGTCTCTTGTAACTACACCATTAATGGCATTCAAATTTTTACTGTTTGATCTATTTTTACAATCCGCATTTAAATTTTGAGTTGTTTAACAAATTACGCGCTTTCACTTAGGGATATTTATGGATTTAGATTCAATGGATTTAGATAATAACTAATCTACTCCAATGTTAATCAATGTAGAGATTTTTCAATTCAATCTAATCCAATAAAAGAATGGAATTAAATCTAATTTGATCTTATAAAAAACATCATCTAATCTAATCCGATATGATCTGATCTAATCCATAAAAATATAAATTGATCCAAACTAAAAAAAAAAAAACTTTAAAGAATCCAATGGTCCAATCAAAAACATAATTCAGCGTCATATGATATAAATATAATGATAATGTTCTGACGTAAATTTAAATATAAATAGTAGCTTATTATATAACACATAAAAATTCATTTTTAAATTAATCAAAGTGTATAAATAAAAATAACAACAAACATTTAAATCATTCTAATACACATATTGCAATTTTAAATAAATTTTAGGACTCTAATAAGCCATGCATAATATGAAACAATTTATTTCCTGCATTAATATCGACAACCATGCATATTACAGAAATCGTGTATTTTTTGGTTACTTAATTTATGATTTAGCATATTTTATTATATTAAAATTATGATGGGTTGGTCACTTAATTTTATTTTTTAGATACTACGTGTTTACTCTTATTATCTTTTTATTGGATCGGATCGATTTATAACGACCATAATAGGATTCATTATCAGATCCACTTAATTTAGTTTTTAAAGATTCTAATATAATCCAATCTGATAATTAATCAAATTTATCAAAATAGATTAGTTTAAATTAGATCATAGTTTGGATGAATTGTTTTTGGATTTTTAACACATCGACTTTCACCCTAATCCTTTGTTAACTTTTAGCTAAAGAACTAAGGGTGGTTCGTAAAATTGGTCCCTATGACGTTACCTTAATAATGAAGCAAATTCAAAAGTCAGACCGTGCTGACTTGCCGCCGCGTGAAGCGAATTCATGAGAGGATACATTTTGGCTTACACGGTTAGGAACCTGGGGGGATTTTGGAGCCGACATGGTTAAAAAATAATTTGGTTATCAATTTCGTTCCAAAAAAATTTTAATTTTGAAATAAAGTGATTTTAGAGTCAATTTTGAACTCTAATAACAAACCATATTATATCCCAAGTCTCTTAATTAATATACGAAAAGGGTTAAACTTAATTTAATTTTAAATTATGGTGAATATATAGTTGTGGGATTTTGTTCATGTGGGAGTGGAAATGGGGTCCAATGCAAGGTGCGTATCTCAATTTGGTTACATAAAATTAATTTGGAAGATTCATGAAAGTCTTGAAAGATGGAACATTAATTATTGGCAGGTGGTGACGAGATCGGTGATTCAAAAGTGGGAGATATAGGGTGGCTACCCATATTATTTTGATGATGGCTATTTAATACATATATATTTGAGGCTTTTCAAAGGCATCACTTTATTTCTGAACATATGATTATCAAAAATATACTATATAGATCTAAAGATCTACATATCGATCTCTATGCCATTATATTTTTAGCTTTATAAAATTTATTTAAAAAAAAAAGCAGCAACAACAACAACAATTGTGATATCCCGTTTGACTTGACAAGGGGAAGTAAATGTTAGTTAAGCATTTTAATTAGAAGCTCTCAAACTATTGCGTTATGTTTTGGATTAAATTAAAAAAAATAATTCTAGAAGTACAATTAACTTGCATAATCAAACTACTTAGCATAAAGCCATTAAATATTTGTGTTCTATTTTACTTATTAAAAGTTCTTTAATTTTTTTTATTTTTATCCATCTAGTGAATTTATGACACCTCAGATTGTATGAATTTGATTATTTAGATTAGTTATATACTGACACTAAAATTATTTATATGAAGGTGAATAATCAAATATATGATAATGAATGACACTGGCACAAATGTCCGTTGAAGGGATACGTGCATGACAATGACAATTGTTCCTTCTATAAAGCTAACAAGGATGAACAACAATGACAATGTTCCCTCCACAAAGCAGCCAATACATACATACATATACATATACATTCATACATACATACAAATATATATATAAAATAAATACTTTGCCATAGCATAAACTCATTAGCTTTAGTGTCTTAAAAATTTTATTTGATAAATTCTTCTTACATGCATGTATGCATATTTCAAATCAATTATATATTATACTCATGTAGTTATATATGTGAAAAAAAAGTCGACATTCCATAATATTATTAAAAAAACAATATTAATGTTTTTGCATTGTGCATGTATTAATAACGTGTGACAACAGTTTGATAATTAATATTTAATAGAAAATATTAGACGTATAGTAGGTGCTACTATTTTGCAATAAATATCATTAACATAATGTATTAAAAAGTGCATTGGCAATGCCCAAATACTTTTACATATGCTCTTACCTCTTTCAATCAATAATTATTAGAGAAGAAAAGAAAAACAAGTTTAGTTATTTGAACTAATTTGTAATTGCAAGATGATATGGAGTTATATGAAACCAAAAGTGCTTTCAATACTCATATCTTAGGGCCAGTTTGTTTCAGCTTCTATGAGTATAGCTTATTGAAGTAGATCTTTTTGAAGTAGAGCTTCTAAAAATAGAGTTTTTATTAAAAAGTTAATGATTGTTTGATGGAACAAATACAGAGACACTTAGTATAATTAAATTATAAAAATAGAATTTTGTTATAAGAAAGAATAAAGTAAAATATTTAAAATTAAATGAGTGTATCTTTGACATTTCAAAACTTTAAAAAAGCTCGAAAAGAGCTTTTCCTAAAAGCCTCAATTTTGAGCTTCTTCCAGTAGCCGTAACACAACTTTTTTAATCATTCAAAATCTCTCTTTAGGTGACAGCCATTAAACGATACAAAAAAATTTAAAAGAGCTTTTGATATTAAAAAAGCTCTTTTATCCAGTAGAGAAGCCCAAGTAAACACACTCTTAGTATACACATTCTTTAAGATATAAAAAAAAATTACACATTCTTAGACAATTTTTTTAATTATGAACAGTAATAGATATAATTGATATAATTGAATTAGCATATTGATATTTGATTAGATAACATTACAAAAAAATAAAAACAAAAATTTTTTTAAGGACCTCATGATTTACTAATATAAATATCTAGACAAATAACTTTTCTTATCAATTATCAACAAAAATTTATGTTTTCGTTATATTTTCATGTAATTAAGTATAAAAATTAATTTAATTTAGTCACATAATTTATTTTTCAAATTATAGTCATAGTTACCTTACAACTTAAATTATTTATAAAGTAAAAATATTGCATATTTAAAAAAGGGAATGTGAAAAAATATTTTTAAAGGTTCATATAATGTATAAAACTCACTCTTAATTTATAATTTTAATTTTGACGAGTTTTATAACACATGTTAATGGGGTTCAAAAATCATACTAAAAACAGTTTTAAACCTCCCTATAAAACATGGTTGACGACAAAATCAATAGTGAAATGAAACTCTTGTCACCATTTTCGATTAAACTAAGTTGGAGGCTCCCCTAACCTTATATAATTAATTAATCTCATCTTTTTCAGAGAAGTATAATAGATTTTCTTTCTAAATATTAGATTTACAATCCAAATACATCCCAAAGTAGCCTAAGTAGAAAAATTCTATTGAAAATGTAACTTTCGTAATTCATTATTGTTTTTTTCTCCTCCACTAAACTTTTTATCATGTACATTGTCACATGAGATTGTAGAATTTTAGTCGTATTTGAGTTGTAAATTTAGCACTACTGATAAACTATTTATTAAATTAAAATGTAATTTGAAGGACACGTGACACAATTTTTGTTTGTACCAAAAGGTCCAAAAGTTTACCAAACTATAATTAAAATGAATAATTATTCAACTTAAGTCGACCGGCCAATTAACTATTGTAAACACATGCTTTTAAAATTGTTAAAACTACCCCTAATCACAATTTAGTTTTACAAATCTTGGTTGGATCGACCCTCAAATTGTTCGGAAATAGAAAAACAGATAAGTGTACACACACGCACACATATATATTGGATTTAATATACATATGTTGTTAAAAAAAATAATTGATATTAACGTTGGATCCAAATCAGAGATGATGACTTTATCCCGCATCTCTTGTATAGTGGATTGACTTTGTAACTTATAAAAGGAGGGACTATCCCTCTCCCATAATGAAGGTTCTTTTCATGACAAAACAGCTCTAACTTAAGCCGACAATACCTCAAAATCTACACATTAATAGTTGACCCCATCTGTGGAACAGCATGTCACAATGTCACAACTCAAGGCCAACCCTATTGGATAAGATTGTTAACTTTAAGTCCGTATGCAGAGTGATAACTTTGTCCCATGTCTCTTATTATTTTATTTTACTAAATAATTAATATCATGGACCATATTATCATATATTTGAAATTGTATAACTATAACTTTAAAAAAAAAAAAAAGTAATGTGAAACTTCTCTTAAAAAAAAAAATCGTACAATCCGAAAAGGCAACTAAAGTTGAACGCTTCGTTCGAAGTAGTTGACAAGTTAGTGACGGCAAGTGACAACAAAAAGAGAAAAGAAAGTGTCCTGAAGCCTCAAAAGTGAAGTGGGAATTGTATTTTCATGTACGGAAAAGGGCTTTCCTTTTATAAAGTTAATGTCCCATTATAAAACACTTGTCCATATTCTAAAATATACTATTCTTCTTTTATTTATTTCAAGTTTAATAAATAATTCATTTGTATTAAAATCATTCGAGTGCGAGTATTTCTTCTAAATCTACGTTCCAGCTCATAGTGACAACTATGATGGATTATTCGGAATTTTAAAAAAAAATTAAGATTGACCTTAATTTTTGAAAATCGCTTATCATAACTCTACGTGACATTAAACATCCTCTATTTAATTGTCAAATAGTGTCAAAAACTGTTGATGCTACGTGGATACTATCAAACATGTCGAATTGGAATCATGGTATACAGATTTCAATGAGTTTAATGGAATACAAAATTTGTTAGTATACTAATTATGTCAATCCTAAATTTTAGTATATTTTTCATTAAGTAGCTCACCCATTTTTAAAATAAATTTATGTATAAGTTGCTTCCAAATTTATATGCTTTGATCTCTTGCAAATCATATTATATATTCCTAGACATATTAGATTTTCTAAATTTTAGTCTTGTAAAAAAGTTACTAAAAACAAATTTATCTTCCCTTCTAATTAATGTTTATTAAAGTAATATTTTTCCATTTTCACTCAATCCTCATTATAAAAGAAATTTTATTTAAAAGTAATTTCCTTTTTTTTTACTCAATCCATATTGAAAAAGAATTCTCATTGTTTAACAAGACAATCCGACATATCTCTTTTTAATCTTTCTACTCTTTGAAGCATCATAAAGCACAACTTCATTAATATTTTATGAAATTTTTATATTATCTTTTTTTATTTTATTATAATACGATTTTAGTTAGTTTTTAGTGTAGAGTTCATATTTTTAATTAGGGGCAAATCAGAATTTAACTTTTAAGGGGGCCAAGTTGAAATAAATCATAAAGGGAGGAGGCCATTGAATAAAAGAAGTAATTTTTCAACCAAAAATGTAATTGCTATAAAAGTTGGGACTTTTTAGATATCTTGGAGGGCTAGGGCCACCCCTGGTCAACATAAAAATCTGCAACTCTGGGACTTTCTCTAAGGTTGATTGTCCCAATGGCATGCTTTTGGTGTTTGATCTGTTTTCGCATCCCATGCCTCGTGTTAGAGCCGTGTCCGCTGCAGAGTAGTACCTAAAATTTGGTCCTAATTGGTCCCTCGGACGTTATCTTAATAAGGAAGTAAATTCGAAAGTCAAACCATGCTGACTTGGCGCCGCGTGAAGCGAGTTAGGAGGCGGGTAAGGTGACATGATTTCGGGTGGAAAGCGTACAGACAGTTGGTTCTCCTTTACACGTGTTAGATAAAGTATGGATTACAAATCATACTTTGTCGATCCCACATTCCCTGCCGTTATTATCGTTTATTACGTATCCCTTAGGAAACGCGCAATATTCTGCTATGCCTCGAAATGTTCTTTATCATTAACCCTCGTATGTCCACAAAATTACTGCACTGCCACTCCTTTTCCTTGGTTCACTGAATTGCCATATATGCTCGTTTACAGATACAATAATGTTAGATCAAATACTTTCGCACTTTTGCTGTATATATTATACACTATATTGTTACATAAATAATTACTACTTTATTTATATATAAATTAATCGATTAGTAAGTTTAAAATATTCAAATCTCAAAGTTTGCTGTTAAGAGGGCAATTCTGTTTATACAATTTTGTATTACTACACTTGGGAACCTAGTGGAATTTTGGAGCCGAGATGGTTAAAAAAATAATTTGGTTATCAATTTTGTTCCCAAAAAAAAATTAGAATTTTGAAATAAAGCGATTTTAGTGAGAGTTTTGAACCCTAATAACAAACTAAATTACATCCCAAGTCTCTTAATTAATACTATGAAAAGGGTTAAACTTAATTTAATTTCAAATTATTGTGAAGATATAGTTATGAGATCTTATTCATGTGGGAATGGAGTCCAATCCAAGATGCGTGTCTCAATTTGGTTACACGAAATTAATTTGGAAGATTCATGAATGCCTTGAAAGAGGGAACATTATTGGTCGGTGGCGATGAGATCGGTGATTCAAAAGTGGGAGGTACAGGGGTGCTGCCCATATTATCATGAATATGGCTATTTAATATATATATATAACTTTTTAACGGCATTACTTTATTTTTCTTAACATGTGATTACTAAAAATATATTATTTAGATCTATACATCTACATAATCAATCTCTATATCATTATTTATTTAGGTCTATAAAATATAGATTTTATAGACCTAAATATAGATTTTTAGTAATCAACTATTTACCCATTTAACAAATATATATCATGTCAAATTGTATAGATTTGATTATTTGGATTAGTTGTATACATAGAACTATTCAGATTAAAATTATTTATATAAAACTCAATAATTAAATATTTGATAACGAAGGATACTTGCAAATCCATTAGCATAAACGTCTACGGAAGGGATACATGCATGACAACGACAATGGTTCCTTCGAGAAAGCTTACAAGCATGAACAACAATGACAATGTTCCTTTCACAAAGCAGCAATAAATATACGTAGACAAATTTGTTAAACCCATAATCATTACTATCACTGACCATTTATCCATTTATGAAGTTAATTAACAAATACTTTGCCATAGCATAAACTCATTAGCTTTAGTATCTTAAAAAGTTTATTTCATCAATTCTTCTTACATGTATATGCATATTTTAAATCATCAATTATATATTTTAGTGGTGTAATTACATATATGAAAAAACAATCGATATATACACCCTCCATATATATTCTTAGAAAAACAATGTTAATTTTTTTGTAACGTGTTCATGTATTAGTAACGTGCAACAACCGTTTGATAATTAATATCTGATTAAGAATATTAGATATACAGTAGGTGCTACCATTAGGCAATAAATATCATGAATATAATGTATTAAAAAGTGCATTGGCAATGTCCAAATGCTTTTATGCTCCTACCTATTCAATCAAGAATTATTAGAGAGTAAAAAGAAAATCAAGTTTAGTTATTTGAACTCATTTTTAATCGCAAGATGATATGGAGTTATACGTGTTGCAAGAGGATCCCCATTTGGATAATCCTCATTTGGGAGTCCCACATTGATTGGTTAAGGGAAGGTCATGGGGCTTATATATGGGAGGAGTTCCTCCACCTAATAGACTAGTCTTTTGGGCTGGATACTTGCTCCATATATGGTGGCCCATTTGTTGTAAAATTATTGTTGTGCGCAAGCAGAAGCGATCCGTAATAAGTGGTATCAGAGCCAATCCAAGACAGCAATGTGTGGACTCGTTTGGTTCAGACAAGGATGGTGTTGATGCCCACCGGGGCCTTGTCTTTGTGGAGGATTATCGTTGGTGGTTCAGACAAGGATGGCGCCTCCACCTGCCGAGGCCTTGTCTGAGGAGGGGGATTGTTGCAGGAGGATCCCATTTGGATAATCCTCATTTGGGAGTCCCACATTGATTGGTTAAGGGAAGGTCATGGGGCTTATATATGGGAGGAGTTCCTCCACCTAATAGACTAGTCTTTTGGGCTGGATACTTGCTCCATATATGGTGGCCCATTTGTTGTAAAATTATTGTTGTGCGCAAGCAGAAGCGATCCGTAATAAGTGGTATCAGAGCCAATCCAAGACAGCAATGTGTGGACTCGTTTGGTTCAGACAAGGATGGTGTTGATGCCCACCGGGGCCTTGTCTTTGTGGAGGATTATCGTTGGTGGTTCAGACAAGGATGGCGCCTCCACCCGCCGAGGCCTTGTCTGAGGAGGGGGATTGTTGCAAGAGGATCCCCATTTGGATAATCCTCATTTGGGAGTCCCACATTGATTGGTTAAGGGAAGGTCATGGGGCTTATATATGGGAGGAGTTCCTCCACCTAATAGACTAGTCTTTTGGGCTGGATACTTGCTCCATATATGGTGGCCCATTTGTTGTAAAATTATTGTTGTGCGCAAGCAGAAGCGATCCGTAACAATATGAACCCAAAAGTGCTTTCAATACTCACATCTTAGTACACATAGTGTTGAGATATAGAAAGAAAGTTACATTCTTAGACTTTTTTTTTTTTAATTATGAAGAATAAAATATATAATTGATTATAATTAAATTAGCATATTGATAGTTGATTAGATGATATTGGAAAAAATAAAAGAAAATTTTGTCTAAAGACCTCCATGATTTACTAAGATGAACGTCTTGACAAATAATTTTTCTTATCAATTATTTTATATTTTCATATAATTAAGTATATATAAAAAGTAATTTTATTTAGTCACATAATTTGTTTTTGGAATAATAAGTGCAGCTACCATACAATTAAAGTTATTTTTAACGTAAAGTATCATATATTTAGAAAAGGAATGTGAACAAGTGTTTTTAAACGTTCGTATAATATAAAAAACTCACTTTTTTATAATTTTGATGCGACTTTTATAACACGTTAATAAGGTTCAAAATCACATGAAAAACATTTTAAACCTCCCTATAAAACTTGTTTGACTACAAATTCAACCTATAATGAAATGAAAGAAAGATACTTTTGTTTCTGTTTCTTGCCAAGGGTGATGGATAGGTCGTGCAAAACATGTTTAATTATTTGACATTAACGTTTTCAATGCCACAACAAACATGTTTGATTAGCTTTAACAAATAATACGATTTAATTCTAAAGCACAACGTATCCTAACTAGTATTATTCAACATCAAAATCAGTGGATAACAAAAGATCGACGAAGAATACATTTGATTCCTTAAAAGAGTAAAATGAAAAACAATTTTTTTTTTTGGCAATTGAAAAAGAGAAATGAATCACAAAAGCTGGGCAACCAAAAAAAGTACAACAGTGGGGCAACATTAGCCACCCTCAGTGCCCAGCGCACCAATAGCTCATAATTAAATGGATCATGTGGGCACTCACCTGTCGCTTGAATTCTCTAAATAGTCTTTTCGAGAACCAATTTGTTGACCAAGCCTTCCAACCAAAGTTTGAGATTTTATTTATGTTTTTATATTTCAAGAAGAAAAGATTTTGTGTATTTTGGTTAGACTGTACAATTTTGGTAAGTGGTTAATTAAATATAGGAGATATTTTCAAGGATTAATATTAAATAATTAGCACCAACCAATCTATCAAGAGTTAGTGGAATCCGCGTAATAATTACTTTGTGACATTCCCCTTATTGATTAGATGGCTTGGGTGGCAACTATTCAAGTGGGGTGGTGCTCGACTGATGTTATTGTTACGTATTGTGCTGATCAGGATACATATTGATGTTTGATTGATTATAAAATAAAATAAAAAAGAAATTTGTAAGTGGAATTTTGTTTATTTTCTTAAGATTAATCATTTAAGGCTCCATTAATAATATGAACTCCATTCTTTTTTATGTAAAATTACATTTAAAACAATTAGTTCATTTGTTGGAAAGAAAAATTTTTAAGTATATTTTCAATATACAAGATAAGTAAAAAAATAATAAAAAAATAAAGTAATAATTATCAATTAATGAGATTATAATATATCATATCGAATTGATTGATTCTACACGTAAAATTATTTTAAGAAAATTAATATTACTTTTTCAAGCACGAATACTAAACTTATAACCAATTTATACATCGTTTTTATCCAACTTATTGTGAAATAATGTTATTAGATACCGAATTATCTCGACATGATTTTTCATCCATAATGTATTTTTACTAGTAAGTTTTATAATTAAGTTGTTTTCATATGATTACTTTTTTTTCAAGAACTGTCTTGAAGAGCAAGTAATAAATGTTATCTTATCATTGAAGGAAATCAAACTATTTATTAATAACAAATCATTCTTTAGATGATAAAATAATACTCATTTTAACACACGAAGCCTAGAAGATTGTTTTGAGTTTTAGAGCTACTAAGATAATTTTTTTGTCCATAGCTAAATTCAACATAATTAGACAAAATTACCATTCCGTACGTGACATAATGGACATAATTTGTTGAGTTTATTGAACAATTTACGGGATATATTTCGCGCAAATTAAAAAATGTGTGTTGAGCATGGTGACACGTACTTTAAATGCATTGAGGGCTATTATTGCTTAAATATTCTAAATTTGGTTAGATATAATTTAAAATTGAAACTTGTTTAAGCTTTGAAAACCATTCAAATTTTAATATTCTTATTTTACTTTTCTATAACGATTTTTTTAAAGAATATATCAGTCAACTTAAATTATAATTCTCAATTATTATTATTTTGTTGATAATCCTAAGGTTTGTTTAAGAATACATATTAAAATCCAAAAAATTATGTTAACATCGATATTCTTCAACATTCATCTTTGAAAATCTTTTTACCTTCATGGTTAAAGTAAGATTTAAAATCTATGATATATTTATTATTCAACACGATTGAATGAAGCTTCAAAAATAAGAATGATGAAAGAAATTGAATTCGCCGTCGTAATAACTACAAAAGATGACAATGACTTTTGATTATTTATTTATTTTTCCTCTTTTTGTGATTTGACATAATGACATTAAAGGCCAACCAGCGCACTTGCCGCTCGCTCCAGTTGGAAATCAAACTAACATCTAACCTCATAAATTAAACATAAATTAAATGATTTGGGTTTGAGGACCTCCCCTCGAACCAAGACTTAATCATTGGTGCTGTACCAACTCCATCCTGGCCTGCTTCACCACTTGAACCAACCCATTGTGGGTTTGTTACTCATTTCTTTAAATAGATAAATGCTTTTACAATTTCGAACTAAAATACAAAGATTATTAAAAATATTATACCTTCTTCATTATAAAATAAGGATAAAATAATCTTTTAAGAACTTAATTTTAGACATATTGTTACAACTAAAAAATACTTATATGAGATAAGTTTACCAAACCCATCCAAGTAGAATTTGACATATTATTACGGGAGGTTAAGAAAATGAAATACTGAATCGAGAAAAATAAGAAAATCAAAACTATTTGTATGAATTAAAAAAATTAAATAAATAACTTATTCCATATTTGTATTGACTAAAAAAATTAAATAAATAACTTATATCACATTTACAAAATAACGTAGTGTGGTATGTCATGCTTAAGTAAGTATTTTATCCATATATTATAAACATATTTACAAAATAACGTAGTGTGGTATGTCATGCTTAAGTAAGTATTTTATCCGTATATTATAAACATTTGAGAAGTGTATCATTACTCTTTTAATGAATAATGATACTCATATTAAATTATATTCTATAATTTATATCGCAAATGACTATATTCAAATAATAATTGTTAATTGAATGTATAATTTATTTAATAAATGATATTTTATTCGATAAATCATTTAGACAAAAATTTAAAATAAAAATTTGGGAAGCTTATTGTTACTGTTATCTAATAGTTTACCATCAAATCGTATTCTGGAATTTGCATTTCTGTATAAGGCAAGGAAATATGTACTCTTAAGTGTAATAACAGAAGAAAGGACGGGGACAACATAGGAATCTCAAAACAAGCAGCGAGGGACTCATCAACTTATAACATGAGAGGTCTCGAACACTCAAAAGCTTACATTTGAAAAAACCTCATAGAGGTACAGGCTCGTCCCCACTCTCTCTCACCACCTCCGGCAACCACAGGGCTACGACGATCGGCCTTTCCTTTGTCCTCCGCGTTGTCACTCAATCGTCACGACTTCTATAAAGCCTCGTTATGTTGTTAATATTTTAATTAATCAAACTCAACATCTTTCCTGGACTAGACCCTCCATGGCTAACAAGCTTCATTCTTTGCTGCCTCTCCTTCTCTTGCTCTGTTTCATTTTCTTCACCGTCCACTCCAGATCCGTACCGGGTTCTACGCCGTCTGATCTAATCTCTGATGGGGTTAACGTTCTGCGCACTCCCAACCACCTTGTGCTCAATCCTTTCTCTGCTGAGTCCACGTGCGACGAAACCTATGGGTTCATGCCCTGCACCACGACGGCGCTGGGGAACTTGTTTTTGATTCTTGTTTACGGGTATCTTATGTACATGGCTGCCACGTATCTGTCGACTGGGAGTGAGCTTTTGCTGGAGATTCTAGGCCCTGGTCTTATTGGTGGCCTTTTCCTTCCTATGCTTGGTGCACTGCCGGATGCAATGCTTATTCTCGGTAAGAATGATTTTTTATTGATTTTTTATTGATTTTTTTTGTTGTTTTATGGTTGTTTGGTTAGTGGATAAGTGTTGGAAAATTGACATATGGATTTCTGGATGGGAAGTTTGATTTTTTAAAATGGTATACTCTGTTTTTAGTGATTGATGTAGTGAATGAAATACTTTAATGTTGATCTGTATTGGGAAATTACTGTTTGGAAGGTGAGAAAGTGTGGGATAGGATAGAAAATGAGGAGAGGAGGAAACAAATTAAAGTTTAGAGATTTAATCCCCTGTTTTATTATGTTATTAATAATAGAGATGGAGATCTGTCATAATATTTATTTTTGTTCCTCTGATTGTTTTCTAAGATGGTGTATGAATAGGACTGAAACTGAAAGAAAATTTTGAATTCTGGTGAATTTTTTTTTTTTTAATTTTTTGAAGTTACAAAGAGAACTGGAGTATCATGGTCGGTTTGGTTTCTGAGAAAATTGAAAGCTATTAAATTAAAGCAAGTTATACTAATGGGCTAAATTGTTACTTTTTTTTTTTTTAAATAAATGAAAACTGAATTTTGGATTTGTTTTGTTTAAGCTGTAATATGCTTTATGCTTTTTTCTTTTTCTTTTTCAAATATTATTCTCTAGACATTTTATCTCCTACTTTTTGCATATGTTGGCATATACTTCGAAACTTATTGTTATTAAAGTGTCCTGACTGATGCGTTAACTAACTCAATGCTGTTGAAATATTTTATTTTTTTGGTTTATACTGAAGTATTCTATATTATTGATGTGGAAAGATGTATGAATGTTTGTTTATTATTATTATTATTATTTGCATTTATTTATGTATGTGATGTAAACAATTTATCTTCTCAAACCATTATGTTATTAGTCTCTGATTTATCTGTTTATTTCAACTGATTAGCTCTCTTGTTTTTCAGTGTCTGGACTATCTGGAACTAAAGAAACTGCTCAAAGTCAGGTTTCCGTTGGTATGGGCTTGCTAGCTGGATCAACTGTCATGCTCATAACTGTAATATGGGGATCCTGTGTTGTTGTTGGCAAGTGTGACCTTCAGAATTCAGTTGCCATAGATGGTCAAAACACAAAAGGATTTAGTTTAACTGGTATGTAATTTCGGCTCAGAATTATCATTATCTAGTCTTCTCTAATCAACGGAAGAGCTTTTCTGGTTTGCATTAACAGTAATTGAACACAAGGTAGCTTATATGACTTTGAAGTTGCCAAGACATCCACTGATTGGCAAAAGATAAAATCTAAAGCCTTTGATATCTCTGAAGGATTGTCTCTTTGAAACTGTGTTCATGAAGTGTGAGCTCGGCATTGCTGTGCAGTGGTGGAGAGGGATAGATAGAGGAAGGAAAACAGAGATGAATTTTAAAACATAAACCAAGGCTTTGTAAGAAATCATTATTTAGCAGCAATAAAACGAGATTTCATATTTACAGGGAAAAATAAAAGGTAATAGACCCCTCTTACTGTAGAGCTTCTGAGAGTTGGGGCCCGGGAAGTAAGGCATATAGTAATGGTTATGGTGCATAAGTGGGTTTTTTTATTTTTTTCTGTGGAAAATAGTGGTCTTCTATGCTTCTTGCTTTATTTTGAATTTGTTTTGAAGTCTCTAATTGCAGTTGATGGATGATTATCTACTACGTATTGAAAAAAAAAACCTCCTCGATTGCAGGTACTGGTGTGAGTACAGATATTTGGACTTGCTATGCAGCAAGGATAATGGCCATATCTATTATCCCATTTATTGTTGTTCAATTACCACAGATTCTCGACTCAACTTCTGGAAGACACTTAGCAGTCTTGATCGCACTTATTGTATCTGTCTCAATGCTGGTTTCATATTGTGTTTACCAGGTAATCATGTTCTAAGCAACAGTGATAGTGTAATATGTAAATTTGCATTTTTGAATATCCATTCTTTTATATTGTCAATCAGAATGTTAGTTCCTTATGCAATATTGGTAGAAAACATAAATTATTTTATTTCATTAAGTGATGTAGTGGTAAAATTCGAGACCAAGTTAATATCTTCATTTCAGATCTGTTATTTAGTTCATCTGTAGACAGTATTTTATTAGGTAAAGCATATTCCTCCCTCTATTTCTACTTTTTTCGTTTAAAGACAGAGAGTAGAGAAGATAATAGATACAAATTTAAATCATAGTGCCCTGCATCAAATCCTCTTTATTTTAAAATTAGATGAGCGGCAATGAAGTTTGTGTTGCGCTGTATGACAGAAATTGGATGAAGAGAAATGAAGGTTGTGTTGTGCTGTGTGTCAGAAAGACAAGTTCTAACAAGGGTCAGCACATTGTGGTCTCAGATGGTAGTTCTATTATCTGAAGTATGGATTGTATGTCTCCAACAGGCTTGGCTTCTTGGTGATGAGTTTGAGCTTGATGGATAATTTTGCTTACATAGGTGTTGTATAAAGAGATTCTGATAGTTTTTACCCAGATTTATATAATTAATGGACATGTCTAGAAGGCAAGCTACACATGGTGGCCCTTCAGAATCTTTTAGGCAAAAAGGGCATCTCTCAAGGCAAGCTATATGTTTTTTCAGAGATAGACATGGAGGTTCTACCTCTGTTGACAAGTTGAGCTTTTGAGCCAGCCTGCTTAGATCCACGGATTATTAATGGTAAAGGAGTGGCTAATTTGGGTTGTGGTGACTGCGAGGATGAAGGAGTGAAGCTTCTTGGTTGAGCATATCAATTGGACTTTATAGGTGGAAGAGTGCTAAGACATTAGGTTCAACCATGGAATTGAGTTAGATTGAGCTAGAATCTTTGGTTAGCAAGGATTATGGTTGAGTTGGATTTTCCTGACATATCCTGTCAAGGAGTTTGCTTGTGTTATGCTATGCGTAGCCAACTATTTTTGAGATGCCAATTAATTGTTATCATGTAGTGTAAATCTATAATCTCTTACAAAGTGAATGAATTTCAACTGCTAGTGAATAAGTGAACTCAAATCTTTTTTGACATATTGAATATTTTTTAATATTATTTTTGGTACTTTCAACAAATTGCTAGAAAGATTAAATTAAACTAGTGAATTGTGTATTAGAAGGCCAAATAAGTAAATTTCTTTCCCATGGTGGCAAGAGAATTCCTCGAAACTGCCAGTTGTTTGCTTGCATTTCTCATTCTTTGCTTTCTAGGTGCCCATCTGTTCATTTACATTGGGGTATGTCAAAAGATGCGTTGTAACTGAATGCGGTTTGGTCAGTAATATAAAAATTTATAAGGAATGAAGCATCATGTATCAATGAATTCAAAATGGAGACAGCCATATATTGTTTTCACCTCCAATTGCATGATTTAGAATGTGGTTCAATTTATAAGGCACTTGTTTTTGTTCCTTTTTAAATAAGCGGGTTACCCTATATATTGTCCAATTGTCAAATACTAATGTTTGGAATCTTTTATTGTCATCTGGTTAGAGTTTTCATTCTTTTTTATTGCTCCCCCTTTTTCCTGTTTGCAGTTAAGTAAATTTTACCTGTATATTTTGATGCCTGACTTTCCTTTCATTCACATTGTGTAGGTCTTTCAGCCTTGGATTCAGAGGCGGCGGATTGCTTATGCAAAGCACAGGCATGTGATATCAGGAATATTGACACATCTGAGACAGCGTGCTCTTGGAAGGCTCCTGGATGCTACTGGAAAGCCTAATGAAGATGTTTTAAGAAAGTCAGTTTTTTTCTTCAAAACTTGTGCTTTCTTACACTTCCCCACTCTCCCCTCCAAAACAGGAATCAGATAAAATTGGTTCCTTATCACTTCTTATTATGACAGACTGTTTTACGCAATAGACGAGAATGATGATAAGCGTCTCTCTTATGGTGAACTAAAAGCACTGATCATAGGGATTCGCTTTGAAGAGATAGATTTTGATAGTAATGAAGCTGTGGACAAATTAATGAAGGATTTTGATACTTCCCGTGATAGTTTCATTGACTTTGATGAATTCAAGGAGGGTATTGAAAAATGGGTCAATGAAGCAAAGCGAGCTGGAAATCTCTGTGCCAATTCTAGTGCTGACACACGAAAAATTTTAGATAACTTTCACAAGGTATGTTGCAATTTGATGGTTTCCTTCTAC
Source organism: Boswellia sacra (assembly GCA_013180625.2). Taxonomy (NCBI): domain Eukaryota; kingdom Viridiplantae; phylum Streptophyta; class Magnoliopsida; order Sapindales; family Burseraceae; genus Boswellia; species Boswellia sacra. Next base: position 88,171 of record SNVD02003727.1, read on the forward strand.
TTCTAGAGCTTATTGCTATTGAGGCTGCCTGTGACATATTCCCAATCATGTGCAGCAAACTAAGAGGGAGCATGATCTGTTGGGAGCGGAGGAACAAAGCGACGAAGTTGTTGAAGGTATTGAAGACCCCAAGTGGACCTCCTTTAAAGCTGTACTTCTGCTGTTGCTTGGAACCATTATTGCAGCCGCATTTGCTGACCCTCTCGTAGATGCTGTTGATAATTTTTCTGATGCAACAAGTATCCCTACGTTCTTCATCTCTTTTATTGCATTGCCTTTGGCTACAAACTCAAGTGAAGCAGTATCAGCAATTATTTTTGCCAGCCGTAAGAAGAATAGAACTACCTCGTTGACATTTTCTGAGGTTTGTTTCTCTTTTCACGCTCTATGTCCATTTTCCATTGTAAAGGTTTTCTATATTATTAATCATTTCTGAGTTCCTTGCTGCAGCTTTATGGTGCCGTGACAATGAATAATGTCCTTTGCCTATCGGTTTTCTTAGCTCTCGTCTACGTCAGAGGATTGACGTGGGACTTCTCAGCTGAAGTGCTGGTTATTGTTATTGTATGCATTGTAATGGGTGCCTTCGGCAGTTTCCGCACCACCTTCCCCCTTTGGACGTGTTCAGTGGCTTACATCCTTTACCCATTCTCCTTGGTACTGGTTTACGTTCTTGATTATGTCTTGGGTTGGTCATAGTCTCGTAGACTTGAAATTCATGAACCGTTGCTTTTGCATTGTGCCTAATCGTTGAATAATTTCCTGTTTGATATATCAAGAGTGTTTGAGACATCCTGTTTTCTTACGTCTGTAACTTGAGATGTTTTTTTTTGGAGCTAGGTTATCATCTTTGATTTCATCACATAAAAATATCTGAGTTTAGTGTAGCGTGTTGTATCGGTTGTAACTAGGGCTCATATGACAGTCACCAGTACTTATAGTTCCTTCAGTAATGTATTGGCATCAGTGAGGGAGTCACTGCACTATTGGATTGTTGCCCTTGTTATATAAAACTTTCAACAACGTTTTTTTTTTTCTTTTGAAATAAAATCTCTGTCATCCATCCCTAGCCACTGCTAAATATATATGATATACAGAGTTTTTCTACTATAGAGTTAAGCTTGAATTCTTTTGCATTTCCTTGATCTCCTGCATCCATGGGGAGACAACCGTTGTTACAATTGTTCATTGTGCTTGTGGGGTGGTCAATTGTCATTGGTGGTAAGAAAAAGCTATAGTAAGGCAGCGGTTGATTTGATGCGCCAGGTTCCAGGTGGAGAATTTGACGTTCAATATTGTTTCTTATAATAAACTGAAACAACGGCTTGTGAATTTTGTTTAGCAAATTAATGTGAGGTTCTCCGAGACAATGGGTGTTACGAATGCATATGTAATCGAACTTTAATAATACTTTATCATGCAGACTTTATGGTACAATGATAAATCATTTTGGTTGCGGATTAAAGAGAAAATAACATATCCGTAAAATAATTTAAAAAAAAACTTAAATTGTACTTTCTTATATAAATTTAGGTTATGATGATAAGTCATGTCGGTGGCTGAAGGAATTAAAGAGAAAATAACATATATCAAACCAATTTCATTTGTTTTAGTACATACCAAAACATTTCTTAGATAAAATCTCTTTTGCACCTTTTTCCAAATTTTAAGCTTTAGGCTTAAAAGTTTTAATGACAATTTATAGGTTTCATAATTGTTGGTTTTGAGGCCTAAGGCAACAATTTTATAGACGCCCTCCATTTTTTACACGTTTTTCCAAATTTTAAGCGCTAGTTTACAAGTTAATATGTCGATTTTACCAATTTTATATGATTTTTGGTTTCAAGGCCCAAGGTAACAACTCCATAGAACTCCACCATTGTTTAGTTTTTGCACATTTTTACGAATTCATCCGTTGATTTACAAACTTTGTATAATTTTTGATTTGGATGCCTAAGTCCTAAGCCAACAACTTCATAGACTCCAGAGGCGCAACCAACTAATGATTCCCCCCTCCGAATTTAGGAATCCCACTAAGTTCAACCAACATGCTATGTTTATTACTTGTCATGTAAATCGATTCTTAATTTGATAATAACTCACTATACTAAATTGTATATATAATTCTTAGTGTTGAAGAGTTAGTTACAGGGAGAGTTATATTGAAGAGTTAGTTATAGAATACAGACAAGTCAGCATACAGTTAGTTAGAAAATGCTGAGTCAGCAAAAGTTGTTACATCAGTGTATATAAACATGACTCTCGTGTATACTCAAGTTAATGACAAATTAGTCTTACAACCACATATTTTTCTATCATGGTATCAGAGCCATCAACAACAACCAAACACAGATTCTTTCAAACACAGAGGTAATGGCTAATCAAACAGAAAATTTTCCTGGAAACTTAAATTTTCCAAGAAACTCTTTTCCTGATCATACAAACACAGATTCTTTCCATCATGGAGGTGGTATTACCAGCTCACCTCATAATCAAGAAACGTTAGGCTCAACCTCTATCCCTCTGGTTAATCTTCATTCTACTCTTCCTTCTCTGTCGATCAAGCTTAATCATGGAAATTATGGCTACTGGAGGTCACAAGTTCTGCCAACATTGGAAGCCTACGATCTTGAAGGCTACATCAATGGAGATAAGCAATGTCCTTCTCCTAATATAACTCTGAATTCTGTTGCTACTAATAATGTTACTGTCACACAATCAAATCCTGCATTCATAATCTGGAAAAGAATAGATAAATTCATCCTGAGTTGGCTACTATCTTCAATTACAGAATCTATGTTTGGATATGTAGTCAGATGTCAGTCTTCAATGCATCTCTGGAATACTCTTGAAAAACTGTTTTATACTGAATCTAGAGCCAGATCTATGCATCTGAAGCATGAATTACAAACAGCCAAAAAAGGATCTATGACAATAGCTGATTACTTCCTCAAAATGAAAGGCATTGTTGACACCTTGTTTGCTATCGGTTCTGAAATCAAAGATTCAGATTTGTTGTTGCATATATTAGATGGTTTAGGACCTGAATTTGATGCTATAGTTGTGAATATTAACTCAAAGATTGGACAAATATCACTAGAAGAAGTCCAATATCAACTGCAAAGCTATGATTGAGGTTAGCTCAGCACAATACAACTAACATAAATCATGGTGATCATAGTGCATTATTGACTAGAAACACATGATCATCTCAGAACTATGGTCTAAGTTCTCAAAATTTTAAGCATTCATTTCAAAATTTTCGAGGAAGAGGTAGAGGCAGATCAGCAGGTGGAAGAAATTTTAGTAGAGGAGGATATACTAACCACACAGGAACTGGCAATGGTAGAGTAGTTTGTCAGCTGTGTGGAAAGATTGGACACATTGCTTTAAAGTGCTATTATCGATTTGATATAAGTTTTCAAGGTCCTCAAAACAACAACAATGCATCAGGAAAATCATCAACTAGTGGAGCTCAGTATCCCAACCTGTCACATTCACAGGCATATGTTGCTTCCAATGCTGCAGCTCAGGAGAATTTCACTGATCCTTCCTGGTATCTGGACACTGGAGCTACAGATCACATAACCTCTAGCTTCAATAATCTGTCCATAAAGGAGGAGTATAATGGTTCAGAGAAAATTCAAGTGGGAAATGGTAATTTCATTCCCATTCTGCACATTGGTTATGCAGCCTTTAATACTACTCATCACAATCAAATTTTAAAGTTGAACAAAGTCCTGCATGCACCTCTTATAACAAAGAATTTAATAAGCATCTCTAGATTGATTCATGACAAAGTCCTGAAGGTTTTGTGAATTCAACTCATCCTGATTATGTTTGCAAATTACATAAATCACTTTATGGTTTGAAGTAGGCACCTAGAGCTTGGTTTGATAAGCTCAAAGGTGCACTTCTTCAGTGGGGATTTCAGATGTCTAGAGCTGATACAAGTTTATTTGTATATAAGGATAAAGACAAAGTTACTTTATTGCTGGTATATGTTGATGATATTCTGATAACAGGAAGTGATCAAGATCAAATCCAGCAAGTAATCAATGATCTGGACAAACACTTCTCACTTAAAACATTGGGTGAAGTACATTACTTTCTTGGGTTCGAAGTATAAAGACAAAATAATGTTCTTTTACTGTCACAAAAGAAATATGCAAAGGACTTATTGAGGAAATACAACATGCTGGAATCCAAGAGTACTCAAACACCTATGGTCACTAATCTGAAATTGTCATCCAATGACAATGAACTGTTTGAACAACCTACTACATTTCGAAGCATAGTAGGAGGCTTGCAATATCTTTCTATGTCAAGACCTGATATTTCCTTTGCTGTTAACAAATTAAGTCAGTTTCTTCAATCACCAACACAAGCACAATGGCAAGCTTGTAAACGGTTGCTAAGATATGTGAAAGGCACTGTTGATTATTGCTTAGTATTCAAGCCTATGCACACAATTCAGCTGGTTGGATACAGTGATGCAGATTCAAGCTCAATCGATGACAGGAGATCAACATCAGGAGGATGTGTATACTTTGGAAGCAATTTGATTTACTGGTCTGCCAAGAAACAAAAAGTAGTAGCTAGACCATCTACAGAGTCAGAATATAGAGCTCTAGCACAAGTAGCTACTGAAATTCTGTGGCTGCAAAATCTGATGAGTGAAATTGGAGTTAAACTTAGTGCAGTTCCTGTGATTTGGTGTTATAACAAGGGAGCTGAATCTCTAGCTGCCAATCCAGTCTTCCATGCAAGAACCAAGCACATTGAAGTAGATTTACATTTTATCAGAGAAAAGGTAGTGTCTGGCCAACTGGAAGTCAAACATGTATCTACTGAATATCAAACTGCAGACATTCTAACAAAGCCATTAGCTGGAATTCGATTTGAGATGCTACAGGAAAAACTTGGCATTGTTTCAAGAAAATGCTACTTAGAGCAATTGCAGAATACATCAAGCTCCAACTCTCCTGGTCAGAAACTTCCCAGTTCGAATTGAGGGGGAGTGTTAGTGTTGAAGAGTTAGTTACAGGGAGAGTTATATTGAAGAGTTAGCTATAGAATACAGACAGGTCAGCATACAGTTAGTTAGAAAATGCTGAGTCAGCAAAAGTTGTTACATCAGTGTATATAAACATGACTCTCGTGTATACTTAAGTTAATGAAAAATTAGTCTTACAACCACATATTTTTCTATCAATAATGTTTTTGTTTTTGTTTTTTTTTTATCTACTCCATTGATTAAAACTCCTTGTTAAATTTGATTTTAACCAAATATAAGATTTAAAAATCATTTTTCTATCTTTTTTTTTAAAGACTACATAAACTCGTTGAGACTCAACCGATCTACTTGTTTTTCATCTCTCAAAATTTCTTAATCAGAATAAACCCCTAAACTTTGCTTACAGTTTGCCCCAGTTTTGTTCTCTTTCATACTAGCTAGGACTTGAACTATGAAGCCAAACCACAAGAGCTCTATAATAACACAATTCTTATTTTATTTTATTTATTTTAATCTAATGGAAAATAATAGAAATTAGGTTCTTGTTTTTTTGATTACGTAGATTATTTGATTACATTTGTGGCTCTATCACTGACAGAATCCCTCCATTTTTTACATGTTTTTCCTATTTTTATATTTTACAAGTTTTATATATTGATTTACAACTTTATTTAGTACAGTATTTTGCATACTTAAGAAAAAATTAATATGCTTAATTAAAAATAAAATAGCATTTGTATACTCGGTTGTCTATTCTTTTATGTTTTCTTTTAAAATTATAGAAGTTTTCAGACTGTTATGTGATATGGGAGGAGTGGAGCTCCACCACCGCAGCCACTCACAATCCCTCTCTATTCTCACACCACTCACTAGCAAGAGCCACTCTCAAGCCAAGCCGCATGTGTAGGTGCAGGAGAAAATAAGTTGATGAGATTCTGTCAAAATTCTGAAGAATAAGTGGTGTAGTGGGGGCTGAAATTAATTGCTCTCCAAAGCGTGAAACCTAGCCCATATCATCTTTAGCTGCCAAGTGTGTGCGAGATGTCTTCTTATTATTGGCGCACAAAACTACACATGCGTTCAACCGAATACACTTAAATTTGAATTGTGTATTTTTGTTTCTAAATTTTTTTATTAAATATGAAAATGAAAGATATATTGACACATTCTACAAAAAATTGAATTGTGTAAAAATATGTTTGTGTTTTTATTTGAAAATGAATGATAGTTGGAAAAAAATTAAAAAATATTTTTTATTTTTAAATATTATAAAATTATTAAAATATAATATTTGAACGAATAATTGAAGTTTATAATAGAATAATAGAATAAATTTAAAATAAAAAGTGGAGAAAAGATAAAATTATGAAAGAGAGAGAATGAAGAAAATGAAAACAAGTTGTTTTGGGTTTTCTTGAAAACTATGCGATTAGAGGCTTGCACCTGTGTCATTTGTTTTCTATAATGATTTGCCAAAAACATCTATACAAACACTTATTACATATTTTACGAGTTACTTATTTGAAAATGAAAATACAAAAAAAGGTGGAAAGGGCTAACAAAATGAGCCTAATAAAAGCTCTTTGCTTGATGGTTCTTTCATCCTCATATTTTGTTATTTTGCATTTGCATCCTTTTTACATATTTTATTACTTATATGATACATCAACACAAGTAGCTTTGATTTTTATGATTATACAAGCTCTATGATCACCACTAAGTTCGATCTTCTACAACAGAAAGTAAAACTAATCTATTTTTTTGCTGTTATTTTGTTGTTGTTGTTGTTTTTTTCTTTGTTATACAGCCAAAGAAATCAAAGGGAGATTCAAAAAGAAGCTAAAATGTCTGGAAGAATATTTTGAAGATGTAAAAGATAACAAGCCTTCAGTTTGCTATTTTTGATAGGAATGAAGAAAGATATTTACAATAGGTCAGAAATGCCAGAAATCATCTACAGGAAATGAATCTAGAAGACACCATCAATGAATGAAATTAGACTTCTGTAGACGGCAACGTGAAAGCTCTTAATTTTCTTCTTCACTATTTTAACGAAAATGTGCAAGCTAAATATCTTGATGAAGAAGACCTATAAATTTGTGGAAAAGCTTGAAAGAAAGATTTCATCATCAGACACATTTTATACTTCCCTAAGCTCAACAAGATTGAAACAATCATGATTTCAAGATCTCAAGACTTTTGTTGATTATAACTCAACACTTTTCAACATTACTTCAGGGCTGAAGTTTTGGTATCGGGAAGTGACCAAAATGAATAAGATTGACAAGACTTTGTCAATTTTCCACTCGTCAAATATTGCTTTGCAACAAATTTATGAACAATGTCACTTCAAGAGATATTATGGTTTGATCACATGTTTGTTAGTTGTTGAGAAGAGCAATGAAATTTTACTACAAATCTCCAATCGTGTTCAATAAGTTCACCACCAATTCCAGATGTTAACGCTAACATTTACAATAATGAAGATGGCAACCAAGGACATGGATGAGATCGAGGATAAGAATGAAGACACAGAAATCATAAAAGAGATGATTAGAACTCTTTTGAACATAACAGTAACAAGGAAGACCATCAAAAGAAAAAGGAATCTGAAGACAAGAATTATGGAAGAAAGAGACCGGCTGATGAAGACATTTGTTGTAGACATGGTACAAGAAGCGTACAAGAAGCCATTGGACATAACATTGTCGCACGTCTCAGCACTTGGTAGACCTTTACCATACAACTAGAAGAAACAAAGGGAAAGATCTCGAGACAAATGTTTTTTAAGACTTTGATAAACAGAAGGCCAGTTATCTTCACGTTGTCGACTTTTTCCGAGATAATGGTTGAAGCATTATTATCATGAAGTTTTTATCACTTTTGTTTACATTTGTAATTGCTATTTTGTATTTATTGTTTATGTTATATATCATTATCTTTTACTGAACTCATGATAATGCACCAACTAAAAGTTTGTTGATTCCATTGGTTAACATGTATAAATAGACATGGATATGAATCGTTTGACTACCTAGTAGAGTGATAGATTTTTCTCTTGTAAAGGAAATTTGGGTTCCATAGTCTCTCAAAGTTAATAGCCCTTGAGCTAAGTCTTTTGTTTAACAGTAGAGATGTAATCCTGGAGTACTCTTGGTGGAGACTTTTTTCCCAATTGAGAATATTCCTGATGGAGATCTCTTTCCTAGTTAAGACTAAGCCTGGTAGAGACATATTTCCTAGTTGAGACTACTCGTAGTGGAATAAAAAGGACAATGCTGAGACGATTAATATGCTTGATTGAGATGCGAAAACGAGAGAGAATCCAATGTCAATAACGTGACATGACCATGATTGGAAAAGACACAATTTTGGTTGAGTTTGCTTACTTTGATACAATGTCACTTTTACAAACCTTGACTTGTCGCCTGTAGGAACTTGACTTATGGTACAACGTGTCTTGTGGAGACCTAAAAATTTATAAATTATATATACCCCTATAGTGAATGAGATTACACATTTTACATGTCGAGCACAGATTATTTTTGCCACTATTAGGGGGAGTACCTATTAGAAAATCAATTTTTAGGGGGAGCGAATCCCAGATATATACACTATACTCTTTTTTATCTTGACCAATTTTTGTCCCACTGGATTTTATGGCAAGGTTTTTAACAAGACAATTTTGGACCAACGTCACTTTAAATTTCATTACATAATTGTGTTGCTTTACTAAGGTTTTTATCCCTTTGGGCTTTTTCTTAACAAAATTAAATACAAGTTTATAGTGGTCAATACAGTGTTAATAACGATTACATTTCATTAGCTAACTTAATGCATACCAATTAACAAGAAGGCCTGTGATAAGTAAAAGTTAATAAAGCTCACTCAACGTTCCTTACCTTTACTACCTCGTTTAGCCTGCTTTGTTAACATCTTCATTGAATTTGATTGGTCATCATAGTCTTATAGACATGAAATTCATGATCATGAACAGTTTTTTTGCATTGTACCTTATCGATCGAATGATTTCATGTTTGATATCCTAAGAGTCATTGAGACTTGATCAGAGCTGATCAAGTTTTCTTTTAGTCATGCACGTCGATAATTTGAGACAATTTTTGAGCAAAGTTACAACTTTAATTTCATCACTTAAATTTATATTAATAACCCAATTATATGTATTTATATTAGCATTTTGTATTGTACTGGTTGTAAGTAGGAGCTCAACTTATGTGAAAGTCATCAGTACCTGCATTTCTTTCGGTAAATGTAATGGCTTCAGTAAGGGAGTTTCCAAACTATTGTATTGTTGCCATTGTTGTAAAGTTTTCTTAAAATAAAAATTCTCACTTATAGGCTCTAGCAGTTGATTAATATGGGAAGTAGTCGAAATTTTTTTACCAACATACTGGGTAGGTTTATGTTGGGCTTTCCTCTTCATGTGGTGGGACTCAATTTGGGCTTAGCCCCATTCCTTTTTAGTTAAAGCCCATGAATTAAAAAAAAATGGAAGAAAAGGCAAAAGCAAAGAGCTGTGGTGGTGTTCACATGAAAGTGTACTGAAGGGCCGTAAAAGAAATTGAAAATTCAAAACAAGAGTAAGGGCCCGTTTGTTTTGGGCTCTGAAATCTGAATCTGAATAAGATTTAGATGTTTAAAAATTTCAGTCCGTTTGTTTTGGGCTCTGATATCTTATTTTCAGACATATATGTATGAATCAAAAAAGTGAAAAAATAACACTTTTTCTTATTCAAAACATCTGAAAGTATAAAATACCAAAAATACCCTCCTATATAAACATAATTATAATTTTTATTCCTCCTTTCTTCTCACTTGGCTGCCGTTCTCAGCTTCAATCCCCTCTTCCTTTGTGAACCCTACTTCTCAAATCCAGTCATTTCTTCCACTTCGGGCGCTGAAGCTAACTTTCCGGCGACCGAATCTGGTAAGACATGTTTATTATAGATTTTTTGGCCATTTTTTTCGTTTGTGGATTTGCTTCTGTCTTTGTTTGGCTTTTATTTTTGTTTTTTTCAAGATCCTGTCTCTGATTATAGGGGCGAATCTAAGGATTTCAAGTTGTTTTTTTCTTTTGTAGTGTTGAATTCATCTCCATAAAGCTCTCCCTTTCAATTCTCATTCTGCATACAATTGCATACAGTAACAAAAAGAGTTTCTGAGAGTGCTGCTCTTGTTTTGCCTCGTTGTTCTCATCGTTTGGGTATAATATTCTTCCCTTAAATATTGTTACTGTTATGTGTGAGAGTGGTGGCTGATGATTATCTAGTATATTTATGTTTATATTTTTGTTGTGTGTTTGTTTCTGAGTTGGGTTTGATTTTGTGGTTCTGATCTCCCCAATATTTGTTTCTTTGGTGAAACTTCATGCTGTAATGTGGTTGTTTTATATAAACTCTCTAGACCAATATGTGAATTATTTATTTTAAAATTGAAGAAAGAAAAGATAAATTAGTTCAAGCCCTTGAGAATTAATATTGGTTTAACAAAGTTTTGAATTTCTTAACAAAGTTTTGATGGCTTTTTGTGAAGTTGAAACTTAATCAAATTTACAAGCCACTTCCCTATTGGGTAGTTAATTTTGACAAGGGCTGTTTATCATAAGAACATGAAACTGCAAAACTCTATTGTTGTTATTATCGTTATTTTTTCCCCAACAAATTTTATTACTACAAATTTTATCATGACAAGGGCTGCTGCTCGCCTGCAACTACAACCACTAGTCCACGATGGTAATCTTCAACAGACATTTATCCTAAGTTTACCATTCATTGAAAACAAAAGTAAAACTAAAGACTTGTTTCTCTTTCTTATCCCGGTTATATATTATTAGCTTGTAATCACTTGTTTCCATCTAGTTTTTGAGTTTCAAATCACATTGTGGTGGTTGAGTAGTTGTTTTATTACCTTTAATCTAGTACACTGTTTTGATTTGTGGGCGGTTTGGATAATAGAAATGAATTTTGGAAATCGATTGTGCTTTGTGTTGAAAAGCTGCGGTTGCCTTTGCATTTTACATGTTGCTTTGCAAAATGAAATGGGGCTGTTTTCTCTCTTTATTATTATTATTTTTTAAATTATCTGTTTATATTGGATACCTTCCAAATAGATTAGTTCATTTATGGTCTTTGAGTTACATTGGCATTTGAAGATTCGAGATCAGTAATGTATATCCTAGTTAAAAGAGATTATAGGAAATTAATAAACAGCCTCGTAATCAAGTGATTATGTAGAGATAAGTGAATGAAAAATTAAAGTTCATTGAAGAAATTCTCTCTCTCACTCTTCTTCTACATTTATATTGATCCATTTTCTCTGGCTTAATCAGCCCACAAATGATTTGCGATCTACCAAGGATCCTGGGTATACGCATATGTCTATCAAACTTAGAATTTTTCATTATATTATCTAGTAAACTCCATTGGCTAGCTGCTCTTCCCAGGCACCCAGTATATTCCAACTTTGGCTTTTGGAAACATTCGTAGATATATGCACTCTGATGTCGCCAAACCATACAAAAAGTTACATTAGGGACACTTTTTAGCGTTAGTTTTTCTTTGTTTCTTAAGTAATAATTTATATGGATGACCTCTCTCATTAATAATTTTATTTTTATATCATTAATATGGGAATGATTTGTTTTGACTTGTATGCTTATATTCACTTGATTTGTTTTTAATTGATTAATGACCTCTCTCATTAATCATGCTTCAAATGGCATCACAAATCATCAACCAAAGCAAATTTTTAAGGTAATTTATTATCCTTTTTTTCCAATTAGAAATATAATGGAATATATCATTTTTACATTGTTCTTATGTCAATAATAATTGTTATTATTTAGGGAGCTATTGGTGCAATTGATGGAACTCTAATTCATGCAATTATTCCAATCGATAATCAAATACCATACAGAGGTCGTGGAAGAGGAGAATGTTTTCAAAATTTATTAGCAATTTGTGACTTTGACATGATGTTTAAATATGTTGTTGTTGGATGGGAAGGAACAACACATGATTCAAGGATTTTGACTGAAATGATTAATGATCCGATACATAATTTTCCAATGCCACCACCAACACTACAACAAAACAGGTCTTTTGTGTCACTAATTTTATGTCAATTTTTGAAAGAATGACAAGTATAAAAATCCCAACTTCAGTCAAACCCATATGTGTCACAATACACAAAAGGCGGGTTAAGTTTTATGTCACAATTTTTTTAATTGTGACATATATTAGTTAATATAAAAGGAAAAAATTTCTAAACCCTAAAGCCCATCGCCTCTTCTCTGAATTCCGATCCATCACCTCTTTGCCTCTTCTCTGAAAAGCCATCGCCTCTTCTCTGAATACTATCGCCTCTTCGCCTCTTCTCTGATAAGCCATCGCCTCTTCATTGCCATCGTCCTCAGGATTCATTGCCATCTCCATCGATCCCTGAAAACCCATCTCCATCGCAAGCTTGCAGTAGTCACGAAAACCCAGCCATCCTCTTTGGATTAATCGCTTTCTTCGTCTTCATCTTTGGTGCTCACAAGCTCAGTCATGAAAACCCAGCCATCCTCTTCGGATTCATCGCTTTCTTCGTCTTTATCTTCGGTGCTCACAAGCTTGTAGTAGTCACAAGTTCTTTCAGGTACTTCTTAATCTGGTTATTTGAGTGATGGGTTTGCAATAAAAAGACGAGAAATTTGTTGTGTGTGTTTGTGTTAGGTTTGATAGAAAAAGAATGGCAGTGGAGTATAGGTGTTACGAATCGAAATTCTTTATACACATAGTGATAATAGTGTTGTTGGTGATGTTTGCTAGGTTGATGTCTGGTCTCACTTTGGGACTCATGTCTTTAAGCCTTGTGGACCTTGAAGTGCTTGCCAAGTCTGGCACTCCAAAGGATCGGAAGTATGCTGGTATGTTTATCTATATTCATGTCAAAGTCACATGGTGTTTGCTTTAGGTTTTGCAGTTGGATTTTGTATGTTATGTTATTCGTTTGTTTGTTTTGGTTGTTGGGTTGCTGAGAAAGCGAGAGAAATGGTATTTTGGTGGAGAATCGACTCTTCTTCTCTTGTTAAGCTTACTAAATTGAAATTTGAGCCTCTGAAGTGCTCTTTTTGTTATTATCGTTATTAAGATCTAAATTATGTTTTGCCTCCTTAGTTTAGATAAAAAAATTTTATAAATAGAAGTTGTAGAGCTTTGAAAAGCTTTTAGTTATTGTTGTGAGTTTGTCAAAATTTTCTGTTGGATATTTTAGAGATCATGAAATTTCTTGTATGGGGATTTCGATAAGCAATCTTACAAGTCTTTTAACTTTATTGAAGTACATTTGTATACATCATATTAGTAACAGATGGGCAGATTTGATAAAAGAGGCACAGAGATTGAAAAATGAATTGCAAAAGATATAATGATGCAATCTTATGGATAGAAAAAGAAGGAAGCAGTTACTGTAATGTATGTCCCTTCTTACCTAAATGGATTCTACGGATGGTGTAAGTTCACACAATGCACTGTCAACTATCCCATGTCTCCTCCATCCGAGTGAATATATTTATATAGAAGTCTTATAGTTGATTAGCTACTTCCTATACTGACTTCTTATGCCTTGTCATAACAGCAAAGATATTACCAGTTGTCAAGAAACAGCTCTACTGTTATGCACTCTACTTATTTGCAATGCTGTTGCCATGGAGGTATTTATTACTGAGATATTATGAACACACTGTTTGCTTATATGTGCTAGAAAAGGTAAATAATGAACTAATAGTTTATTCATATTTCAGGCACTTCCGATTTTTCTTGATAGTATGGTTACAGCTTGGGTTGCTATTCTGATTTTAGTTACATTGATTCTTCTGTTTGGTGAGGTTAGGGATCCACTTGAATTTTGTTTTGTATCAGAGATATGAAATCAGAAAAGATGGCCAGACATGTGGTTTCTTCTGTTTTATTGCATCTTTAGTTCACCTTGTTTGTTGCTAGAGATCTATTATAGTCTTGCACTAAATCTCTCTCTCTCTCTCTGTCTCATATGATAGGGTGTGCTGCTATATGGACCGCCTGGTACTGATAAAACGCTGTTGGCTAGGGTGGTGGCTCACCATACTGATTGTACTTTCATCAGGGTTTCTGGTTCAGAGTTAGTTCAGAAATACATTGGAGAAGGCTCTAGAATGGTTAGAGAACTTTTTGTAATGGCAAGGTTTGATTCTCTTCCCCCTTAAGCAGTCTCATTCATGATGGATTCTTCTTCCTTTAGTTTTCTGTTGTACCTTTTGTCTTGTGATATACTTTTACTTTCTAATGTGATTGAAGATAGTTAATTTGTTATATTTTGCACCTTTTTTTCCTAATCTTATCTTGATGATTCGATAATGTTTCTACTAGCATACAATTCTAGATGACTACTATTTCTTCTGGTTGATAATCCCCCTGTATTTCACTGTTCTTTCTTTCATTTTCTTATCTTATGAGTGTGACTCCTTTTTTTTCGACAACAGAGAGCATGCTCCATCAATCATTTTTATGGATGAAATAGACAGCATTGGATCTGAGCGTATGGAATCTGGAAGTGGCAATGGTGACAGTGAAGTGCAGCGGACAATGTTGGAGCTTCTCAATAAGCTTGATGGATTTGAAGCATCAAACAAGATCAAGGTACTGTTATAACTTCAGTGAGAGTGTGTAGTAAACTACGGTGAGATCTTAGCAGAATATCTGTTGTACTTGTCTTCATTGACATCTAATTTTCTTTAACATCAACAGGTCTTGATGGCCACAAATCGGATTGATATCTTGGATCAAGCTCTCTTTAGGCTAGGACGTATTGACAGGAAGATTGAATTCCCAAATCCTAATGAGGAGGTACAAAACACCGTCATTGTGATGGGTACTACATCGAAAAAAATCTTGCTCTTGCATATCATATTTCTTGACATTGCCTAAACCATTTTCTTCATTCTCAAAACTTAAATCAAGTGATGTGTGTAATTTCGATTGAATATTTCTATATGAATATGTGAAGAAAAAGAAATGCATGTATGTACTTCCATGAGAACCTTTTTTTTGCATTCTGGTCAAAAATACATATGTCGACGAACTTGATGGATATAATTACTGGTGAGAAGAAGTATTTTTTTACTGTTTTGGCAATATGGTGATTGATGAAGTAGAGAATTTAAGAGACTGCGATTTTGCAAAGGTCAAAAAGATTGAGAAAGAGCACACCACTGATAATGTACTGCTTGGAAGTTAAGAGACTAGTATCTTTAGAAATTGAGTTGCATGGATTAGATCTTATACATATGCTAGGAAAATATTTGAAGGAGAAATAAGATGAGTTTTTCATTACTTTAATCTCTTACAATCCATATGAGATGACTGTGAGAAGGAATCCTAGTTTAGAACTTAAAATTTCAGTCTATTCATAGTTTTCCTTCTGTCGCTTCAGAAGTAGCTAGTTTCATATTTTTGATATTCTTTTTAAGTTCTAATTAGGCACACATTTAAATTCCCATAGCTGGATATGTTTCCTGGTCATTTATTCACTATATGAAGGCCTAGAGTTGTTATCACACATTATGTTCTTGAAATATGATTCCAAGTTTCAAATGAATATGTGCACAATTTTTAACATGATATTTTTAACATTTGAGATATGATAGTTTGTGCATATTTGTCATGTATAATGGCTTTATATGAAATCATCGTTATCCTTGCAATTGATAATTGTCCTTCAGAGATGTTTCCTGAGCTGTTATCCGATCTGTGGTGCTGATGTCATGCGTATCCTTATATATATTGTTTTCTTTGTGTCTGTTATGCTGATGTCATTCATATACTTACACATGTATTCCAATATATGCAGTCTCGTTTTGATATCCTGACAATACATTCAAGAAGAATGAATTTAATGCGTGGGATTGATTTGAAGAAGATTGCTAAGAAGATGAATGGTGCCTCTGGTGCAGAGCTGAAGGTATGATCTATTTTATTGTCTTCTCTGACTCTTATGATCTGTTTTATTGTCTTCTCTGACTCTTACTTTTGATGTTCCCAATTTTTCTCCTCAATTAAAACTATATGATTGCTGAGAAGGTGATCTTTCTTTATGGAAGTTTTTAAATCCTCAATTCTCTCCATGGAGCCCCAAATTGTTATCAAACATATCTATGCTCTCATAAATCCTTCGGTGTTGAAAATATATATTCGACTTAGTTTGTGCAAAAACATATCCATGCAGAAACTTTTCTTGACTGTTAAAAAGTATGACGTTGACCTTCAAAAGAAGCTTTTAGAGCTTAAGTTCTATAGTGGTGGCTTAATATTATCTGCTGTGACTTGTAATGTTTTGTCTTTTCCATTACTATTCAATTGTTCCTTCTCACCATTATGCCTTTTATTTTTTCCTCCTTTTGATAATAATCTAAATATTCTTCTCAAGTTAAGCTATTAACCATTAATTGTTCAGAGAAATGTGGTTTATTTCATAGGCTAATTCAGTACATTTTTTTTCTCCATTTGTATTAGAAGTTTTATTCTCTTTGTTGGGCGGATATTTTGAAGAACTAAACCTGTATTTTAGAGGTGTTTACGTTGCATGGTGTTGTTGGTTCATGGATCATCATTGTCTTATATGTGTGATGGTAGGAGCCAATCTTAGTGTTTGATTATGTGTTTTTAGAACATGACATGAGGTGTATTGAAGCTGGTTTTCTATTTATTCATTATACAAGAACTGAGGATCTATATATTCCTTATTTTGTCTGCTTTGAAGCTTCAATGCATTTATCTTCACCTTATGTGCTATTTTGATCTTGTAATAGTATGTAAATACTCCATGGAGGAATCTATTTTCTTTTTTCTTATAGTTTGGATAGCATTCTATGGGTGGATTTGTGCTAGTGTTTCCATAGTTAATCATCTGTGGACTCATTTGTTTAGGTATTTACAACATCTCCAACAAATAGGGCCATATTGGATTGCCATTTTTTCAACACATATTTTTAGAATAAGCTCAAGAGGCTAGGTGCTTGCTTTTTTACTTTTAACTGTTTGCATTGTTTTCATTAACTCATAGTAAATTGATGCTTCCATTTGAGGATTCTGTGAGCCATTTTGAATTGGACTTTGGAAAAACTCTGAACTTTTAATACTGTGTCTACCCAAGTCATTTGAATATTAGCATACCTGGAGTTTTATTACTTTGGCTGCATTAAGCTAGTGTTGACTCAGCTTAGCTTATGTTGGTTATATTTACCTGTGATTCTTCTTGAGAAAATTAAAGGATGGGATACAAAGACATATGTGGCTCAACCTGAAAATGTTTACTAACATCTAATGATTAAGAAGCTTGTTTCGTTAGAAGTTTCCTGATTGGTATGTTGTAATAAGTTGATTAACATCTAATGAACTTAGCATCTGCCTATATGTTATGTGGAATTTCAATGGCTTATTTATAGGTCGTTGATTTTGTTGCTTTAAAGAAATTTCCCAGAGTTTTCTATGAGCTATAAACAATTTCCCTTCTCTTTGTTATCATTTACTTCCCGTTGGAACACTTTGTTGCTTAATTTCCTTTTAGGCTTGAAAATGATTAATCTATTGGGTCTTATAAGCTTCCTGTATTCCCTTTTAGGAGGTTTGCATCCACAATTTTTTCTATTCATAAACATCAAATTATATATTATTCATTACATACAAATTAACTTTTTCTATACAAACTATATATTATATATTTTTATTTTTTCTGAAAATAAAAAATATTTAATACGTGTCATCCTGATTTCTAAATTCAGGCTGACACGTGTTATATATTTTGAAAAGCATATGTCGGCCAAAAAACAACACATAAAAGTTACCCGAAAACGATACAAAATGTGTCACTCAGTGAATGACATTGCATGTCGGCCTAAAAATGGCACATAAAAGTGATTTGTGTCACTTGGGAAATTATTTAATGTCGGACAGAAAATGACACATATCTTATGTCGCTCAGTTAATGACACTAAATGTCGGCCATAAAACGACACATAATTTTAAGAGATGCCCTTTTGTGTCAGTCAATGAATGGCAATAGGATGTCGGCCAAAAAACGACACATATAATTTATAATTTGTGTCTTTTGTTGACCAACACAAGACTTGTGTCACTTATTGGCAGACATATATTTGGTGCAATCCGACACGTAGTGACACATATTTGTTCCATACATGTCTGTTTGTGAATGACACATATCTTTGTGTCGGTTTGACCAAGTGACACGTATAGAATATGTGACAGGTCCATTTATGTCGCACAAAGACCAACATATATATTGATATATGTCATTTTTCGGCCGACATAAAAGACCTATTTTGTTGTAGTGCAGGTACATTACTAGTAATTATTTTAGTTCTATAATTTTTGTTTTATTCATATTGTTTACTCAAACTAATAACTGTTTTAGTAGATCAATATTATCTAGTTGATGCTGCATACACACACACGAGAGGATTTATGGCACCGTATCGTCATGTTTGATATTGGTTAAAAGACTTTCGTGTTGGTGGTCGAGCAAATGGAAAAGAGGAAACGTTCAACCATTGTCATGCCAAACTTCGAAATATCATTGAACGTGCTTTTAGAGTATTGAAGGCTCGTTTTCCAATATTAAAGAAAATGGCACCATACTCATTTGATACACAAAAAGGCATAGTGATAGCATGTTTCGCATTACATAATTTTTTTTCGAAAGATGTCAATTGCAGATGTATTATTTTCTAAATTTGATGATGAAGAAGTTCAACTAGAGGATGAGGAAGCATATCAGAATCAAATACCAACCACAAGTCAATTCGATAGAGCGTCGGAGCAAGCTTTTATGCACCAACTTGGGGACCAAATTGCTAATAAATTATTTCAAGCTTATAATTAATTTTTTATGGTCTTGCTACAATGAAGAATTTTAATAATTATGGTTTTGAGATCGGTTTATCTATTACTTACATTGTTTTGTTATTTTTATTAACTTAGTTTAGTTAAAATAACTAATTTAAAGAAAACTTGGTTAATAATTGATAAGAATAAATTTTAAAAAATATAATCAATTAGAAATTAGAAAAATTATTAATTAAAATATAATTAATAAATATTAAATTTATAATTATTTATAATTTTGATTTAATTTTATTAAATATTTAATTTTTAAAAGATTGCAAGAAATATAATATTAACTATTTAAATGAAAAAGAATTTTTATTTTATTTTAGTTAATATTTATTTTTTAAAGGTTTGTAAAAATATAATATTAATTATTTAAATTGAAAAGAATTTTGGTTTAATTTTATTAACCATTTAATTTTTAAAGAATTGTATAAATATAATATAAACATGTTACATTTCAATAAGGGTTAAAAAGTCACATTAAAGGTAAAATATTCCCTTGTCACTTTTTTTAAGTGGTATCTAAAAGAGCAAACAAACATTCTATTAAAAAATTAAGTCCTAAAAAGTGTTTAGATCTAAAAAGTGTTAAGTGATTGAAATAAACACCACCTAAGTGTTCCAGTCGAGAGCAAAAAGAGCGAAATTGGGTGCGAGGGTCTTAAGCTTAATCTTTATCATCAAGTGATCAAATAATTTCTGATTTAGCTCAAATTTTGAATAGTAGACCTTGACATCATCCTTTTCACATCTATCGATTTGATTTTTTGATTTACACTCTATTGTCTATTTTCTTAGACACATCATTTAGAACACTAAATTTTTGTATAAATTGCTTGTGGATGCCATCTCTTTTGTGATGAAACTTTGTTGTTGAGCCAAGATGTTTATTCTTGATGTTGTATGCCTCCCATTTGTATCGGTGAGATGAACTTAGTTGTATTTGTTTCCACAATTTTACACGTTTTAGAACTTAATTCATATTACTTAAAATCATATTTGTTTACTTTTTTATATACCTCTTAAAAAAAGTGGCAAAGGAGTGTCTTATTTCAATTTGACATTTTTACCGTCGTAATATGAAATATATATTTTACGTACTTATTTGTTACAATCTTTTAAAACTTAAACAGTTAATAAAATTAAATCAAAATTAGTTTTCGTCAAATATTTAATATTATTTTTGTTACAATCCTTTAAATATTAAAAAGTTTAATAAATTTAAATCAAAATTGTTTTTCATTCAAATAGTTGATATTATATTTGTTATAATCCTTTTAACAAAATACTTAATAAAATTAAACTAAAATGCTTTCTCTTTTAAATAGTTGATATTATATTTGTTACAATCCTTTAAAAAATTGATTCTTTTGCTAAAAATTTAAAATTAACACATTCAAGGTCATTATAATCATTTTACAGGTATTTAAGATTTAAGATTATACAAACATATAATATATTAAATTAAACTATATAATTTGTTTTCGAAAAGATATTTTAATTAATTACTTAGATGTTTTAAAATCTTAAGTTGTCCAATTAATTTGAATGTAACATATTTATTTTTATTATGGAAATTAAAATGTATTGCTTTAAATATGTTATACACCATAAAATTAAACAGTTTACAGAATTAAATTGAAATATCAATAGTAATAAATAATAAACTTACCTATTATAAAAATGCAATATATTTATATTTTGTTTGATATAAGTCAAGATCATCAATAATTATATACTTGTATTATTTCTGAATTAAATTACTACATTAAATTTTTATTTTTTAATTTTATTAACCAATGCATATAAAAGAAATTAAATTTGAAAATTTCAAATGCATATATATATATATATATTAAATAAATTATATTATAGTAATTATTGTATTTATATAATTTTATATCATATATAAAAATAATTTAATTTTTTAAAATAACATTTGAAATTCAAATACAAGGAAATAATATTATATCAGTTAATTATTTTATTTAAAACAAAGGAAAAGATTTTAAAAATTTGGATGCCAGACCCACCACTTCCTCCTACGCCATCTAACGCCAGTATTGTGCGTCTGGGAATGCCGCTGGTACTATAAGAATCACCTCTTTACGATCAATGAGATTACCCAATTAATTTTGGCAAATAAAACGGCTTTTGGCTGCTGGAAGTTGAGAAAGATCCGATGCCACAATCTTTTAGTGCTTTCAAAGATGAAAAAATGATTTATTCTTTGAAAAGATTCTAACAGTTATATAGATCGTGAAGAAATAATCATTTTGGTACCTGTTGTTCAAAATATGTTCGTCGATGTTGTCGCTGAAATGTTGCCAGAGTTTGCTGATGGTGGTGGCTTTGCTAATTGATCGTGCAGAGGAAGGGAGAGGTGGGTTGCTACGATTGACAAGTAAATTAGATTTTTTTTCATATAATATGAGGTACGAGTATTAATGATATTTCAAACTTTTCAGATGTTTTGAGAAAAAAAAGTGATTTTTTTTTTCAGCTTTTCAATGTAGATAGTTGTGTTTGAGAATAAGTGATTAGAATGGTAACCAAACAAAAAAAAAAAAAATTTCACATCACTTAATTCTATTCAGATTCAGATTTAGGTGGTGGAAACAAATAGGCCCTTAGTGTACTCTTATTACAATAGTGGAGGTTTTTGATATCGACTATAGTCCTATGGTTTTTTCATTATTTTAAGGGTTTTCTAGGTAAAAATTTAGTGTTCTTGATTTGTGTTGATAGTTGATTTGGTTGAGAATTTTTAGTTGCAATTGTTTAATGCTTGTTGATTGGTTTGTTAGCCTATTTAATTACACAAAGAGAGGGAAAACGTTTTAATATTCTGCAACGTTATTGTTATTGTTTAATGAGAGTGGCCCTTATTCATGATTAGGCTTACTGGTAATAATTATGCAATATGGAAACCAACAATGGAGGATTATCTATGTTGACTTGATTTAGATGACACCACTTTGGGTGATGAGGGCAAATAGGAAGATATGTCTGATGATGAGTGGTGGAGGCTCAAACAAAAGGCTTGTTGAAAAATCAAATCTTGGGTTGATAATTCATAATTCTTTGTATGCTAATGTACAAAAGGAAACTAATGGATATGGTTTGAGGAAATCTTTGCAAGAAACAAATGAATTGAAAAATGCACAAAATTAAGCTTTTCTATTTAGAAAACTTATGTTATTGAGGTATAAAGATTCAGAGCATATTAGTTATTTTAAAGGGGCCGTTGAATCAGCTAGAAGCATTGGATTTGAAATTGGATGACAGGGTGCGTGCTTTAATTCTATTGGGTACTTTGCCAGATACTTGGGAAACTCTTGTTATTTCTCTTACTAATTTTGCTCTTGATAATAAACTCACTTTGAAAATGGTGAAAGATAGTTTATTGAATGAAGAAAATAGAAGGAAAGAACAGGGGTTAGTTACTAGTCATCAAACTCAGGCATTGGTTATAGAAAAACGGGGAAGAAGCAAAAGCAGAAATCTGAAAAACCATGATCATGGTAACAAATTACGAGGAAGATCCAGGTTAAGGAAAGAAATTACATGTTTTCATTGTAGCAAGCTAAGCCATAAAAAGTATCAGTGTCAGACACTTAAAAGAGAGCAAAACAGTGAAAAGGGTGATGAAAAGAAAGATTGGAACAACACTACTACAACTACAGTTGAGGGTGATCTCTTGATAGTTCGTGAATGTGATTGTCTAGATCTCACATGTCAGGATGCTCATTGGGTTGTTGAATCCAGTGCTTCGTAGCATGTTACTTCTCATCCTGAATACTTATGATCATACAACTAGTGTCCAGTTCGGTTTTGTGAAGATGGAAAATGATGCAGAGTGTAGAATTGTTGGCATGGAAGATGTGTGCTTGAATATTGACATTGATTGTTGACACATCAAAAAATAAGGATTATCTCCTAAGTATAGGAGTGTCGAAGTAATAAACTCGGTAAGACCGAGGTCGATCCACGAGAGAGGGGATTTAGCGATACAAACTATAGAACGAGAGAATAAGATATGAATAATGTAAATGAATGACAAGATAATGTTAACAAATATAAGTAAAGATGGTAGGCAGTACTACCGACCATTCAAATGTAAAACAAAAATAAAAGGTGGTAAGACAATCCATGGAAATAGGTGGTAAAACCTACCATAGCAAATAAAAAAACAAGTTCATAAGTAATAAACGAGAATAACTAAAATACACAAGTAAGAAGAATTAATACAATACTAATGAAAGCTAAGGTTAGGGGATCCACCATTGATTTATCAAATAAGAATAGACAACCTAATTATAACTCAATTAGAATCCACACATTAAGGAGGTTTCAATCGAAAGGTATGTTATTTAAGCCCCCTTTAGTTATATGAATTATATTTGTTTCGTTACTAATATTTATACCACTTCTTGTAAATGGGCTCAAGCATCCAATGTGCCAATCACCATATGTCTACAACAAATCAAGGTTCCTAATTAGACTTATGTTGGTAAGAAAGAACCATACGACATATAGAAAGGATCCATTCGTTTGATGTGCCAAAGATTGTCTACAATAGATCAAGACCTCCACTTTACGAGTGGTGTCAAGATTGATTAGTGAAATAAATATAAATCATATAAAATAAATAACAAAAAATTATGATTATTAAGAACATATTAAAAGGCTAGAGGATCCTTATTCTCATTTCAAGGGTTTCACCTTTTTACCTTAGCAAAAGAAATTTAGCAATACATTATGCAAGAAAGAAAATAAATTGCAAAAGGAAAATGATTTATTAATAACATTAAAAGAATAAAACACAAGAGAGAAAACACAATAATAAGAGATCCCAGTCAAAGCCAAGATGCCCTAATGGGTCACAACGCACCTCTATTTATAGATACATTCAGGGGAAAACTTGTCAAATTACAAAGGGACAATTGTAAAATATCTTGTTGATAATTTGGATCATCATGTGCATCGACTTTGACCACTGATTTCGACATTGAATCATTTAGAATTTTGATCACATGTCTTCACAAAGTTATATATATTTCTCTCAGCTTTCTAGAACATCTTGATTCATATGATTTGGATATGTATATTAAGATATATGGTCAAAATACGGAGGCATGGTCAGGCTAGGCTGAAACTACATATGGGTTCACTTCAAGCCCATTTTTGGTCCATTACGAGCCCGAATTTGATAATGCTTATGAAATATGATCTTGTAGACAATTAAATTAGCTTTCCAATAAATCAAGATTTGCATCATTCTAATCTATAAATAGAAAGTTATGTCTATTTTACCGAACCTACAACAAAAATTAAAATTAAGATAAAGCTAATTTAAAAGATGCAAAGATTACAAATAAGCTTAAGTTGAGGAATTTAATGACACTATTAATGCAATATGATGAATTAAACTCTTATTAAGCATACATATTTAAGTGTTCATCAATTGTAAGCTAGTTTTGAAGAATGTGAAGCATGTTCCCAATATCCACCTTAACTTGATTTCTACCAATATACTTGATGATAATGGTTATCCTAGTCACTTTGGTGAAAGAAATTGGAAGCTCACTAAAGGGTCATTAGTAGTAGCAAAAATAAAGAAATACAACTCGCTTTATATGACTCATGGCAAACCCTTAGAGGAAAGTTGAACACTATTGATCTGTTGATGATTCTCTTACTAAATTATGGCATAAACGACTTGGTCACTTGAGTGAGAAAGGGATATGGATTCTTATTGAGAAACAACTTCTTTCTAGCTTGAAGGATATGAAATTTGAGGTATGTACTCACTGCTTGATTAGAAAATAGCATAGATGTGCATTTAAAAGTTATTCTTCTAAAAGATTACACTTGTTAGACTTGGTTCATATTGATGTTTGCTCTATGGATACCAAAAGTGTTGGTGGTGCTCAGTATTATGTTACCTTTATTGATAATCATTCTAGAAAGGTGTGGGCTTTTCCTTTGAACGCTAAAGATCAACTTTTGAATTACTTTAAAATATTTAATGCCACTATACAGAGAGAAAAAGGCAGAATGTCAAAATGTGTTCATGTAGACAATGGTGGTAAGTATAGAGGTTCATTTGAGGAATATTGCAGAGTTCATGGAATCAAGCTTGAGAAAATAGTGCCAAAAACACCATGGCAAAATGGAGTTGTAGAGAGAATGAACCGTTCCATTAATGATAGAATCAGGTGCATGCTTACATATACAAAACTGCCTAAATCCTTTTAGGGGGAGGTAATGAGAATAGCTGTTGACTCGAGCAATCTTTCTCATTTAGTTCCTTTGAAAGGTGATGTGGCAAAAAAGGTATGGACAAGAAAAGATGTTTCTTATAACCATTTGGGAGTTTTCGATTGTGAGGCATTTGTACATGTTCTTAGAGATTAGAGATCCAAGCATTATAGTAACACAAAAGAATGCATCTTTCTAGGCTATGGCCATGAAGAATTTGGTTTTAGACTTTTAGATCCTGTTAACAAGCAATTCATATAAGAAGAAGAGATGTAGTTTTCTTTGAAGATCAAACCATTGAAGACTTTGGCAAGTATGAAAAGCCAAAGCCTATTAGTGGTGAACAGATTCACTTTGATCAGACTCTGACACCAATGATTCACTTTAATAGTAGGGGAGATGCATAGGGAGATCAACACGATGCTAGTAATATTCCTCCAGTTATTCATAAGCCTACTAATGTAAATGAGCTAGTTGAACATGATGATGAAAATCCACTAGAACCACCATTGAGAAGATCAACCACAGGGAGACAACCTTCCAAAAGGTATTCCTTTCATGACTATTGATGAACACTTAAATATGTATGCTTAAGAAAAGCTTAATTCATCATATTGTATTAATAGTGTCATTAAATTCCTCAATTTAAGCATATTTGTAGTCTTTGCACCTTTTGAATTAACTTCTATCTTAATTTCAATTTTTGTTATAGGTTATGTAAAATAGGTATAACTTTCTATTTATAGATCACAATGGTACAAATCTTGACCTGTTGGAAAGCTGATTAAATTATCTACAAGATCATATTTCACAAGCATCATGAAATTCGGGCTCTTAATAGACCAAAAATGGGCTTGAAGTGAACCCATCTGTAGTTTTGACCCATCTTGACCATGCCCCGGTTTTTTGACTATATCTTTTGATATACGTATCCAAATCATATGAATCAAGATGTTCTAGAAATCTAAGAGAAATATCTACAACTTTCGTGAAGACATGTGATCAAAATTCTAAATAATTTGATGTTGAAATCGTTGTTCAAAGTTGATGCACATGATGATCCAAATTGTCAACAAGATATTTTACAATTGTCCCTTTGTAATTTGACAAGTTTTCCCCTGAATGTATCTATAAATAGAGGTGTCTTGTAGCATCTTGGCTTTGGTTAGGATCTCTTATTCTTATGTTTTTCCTCTTGTGTTTTGTTCTCTTAATATTATTAATAAATCATTTTCTTTTTGCAATTTATTTTCTTTCTTGTTTAATGTTTCACTAAATTCTCTCTTGCTAAGATGAAAGGGTCAAACCCTTGATATGAGAGTAAGGATTTTCTAACCCTTTGATATGTGCTTAATAATCATAATCTTTTGTTATTTATTTTATATGATTTATATTTATTTTCCTAATCAATCTTGAGACCACTCGTAAAGTGAAAGTCTTGATCTATTGTAGACAATCCTTGATACATCAAATGCTCGGATCTGTTCTAGATGTCGTATGATTCTTCCTTACCGACACAAGTCTAGTTGAGAACCTTGATTTTTTGTAGACATATCGTGATTAACACATTGGATGCTTGAACCTCTTTACAAGAAGTGATATAAATATTGGTAACGAAACAAATATAATTCATATAACTAAAATGGGCTTAAATGATATACCTTCCGATTGGAACCTCCTTGATGTGTGGATTTCAATTGAGCTATAATTGGGTTGTTCATCCTTATTTGATATATCACGGGCGGATCCCCTAACCTTAGCTTTCATTATTATTGTGTTAATTCATCTTACTTGTGCATTTTAATTTTTCTCATTTATTACTTATGAACTTGTTCTTTTATTTGCTATGTTAGGTTTTACTTCCTATTTCCATAGATGGTTTTATCACCTTTTATTTTTGTTTTACATTTGAATGGTCGATTGTACCGCCTACCATCTTAACTTTTATTTGTTGATATTATCTTGTCATTTCTTTGAATTATTCATATCATATTTCTCGTTTGATAGTTTGTACCACTAACTTCCCTTCCTCGTAGATCAACCCTGATCTTACTAGGTTTATTACTTTGACACTCCTCTACTTGGGAGATAATCCTATTTTTGGATGTGTCAAGTTTTTGGTGCCGTTGCCAGGGAAGGTAAAATTTGGCAACAAAATTGTAAGTATTCTCTTTTCTCATTTTAGATCGTAATTTTTTTCTTTGTTGTGTGTTCATCTTTTCTTTTCTTTTCTCTTTCAAATTTGCATGAAAATTTGATCACGAACATCTAGTGGTAGACTTGTCAGAAAAAAATCATCTTCTTTAGAAAATATGGCTGACAATCAAGTGGAAAGTTTCACAAATTAAGGGGAAAATCGTTCCCAACAAAATAACCAACACCAACCAAGAACCCTCAGAGATTACATTAATCCAGTAAGCACTAATGCACCATTTTGTGTAATTTCTCCTCCCGATGCAATCCATTTCAATTTCAAATCGAGTTTTGTTCGACTTTTACCCACCTTTCATGGCCTTGATATGGAGAACCAATTTTCATACTTAAAAATCTTTGAAGAGGCGTGTAACTCCTATAGTGACCCAAATTGTAGCATAAACATTATTAGATTAAAGCTTTTTCCTTTTTCTTAAAAGATAAAGCTAGAACATGGACATAAAATTTGAGGTCAAGTTCCATCAGTTCATGGGATGAAACAACAATTTTTGAATTTTTTTCCTATCCATAGAATAATTTCTCTTAAAAAGTAAATCACCACTTTCACTCAAAAAGAAGGAGAAACCTTTTACCAATGTTGGGATAGGTATAAAGAATTACTTAATACCTATCCTCACCATGGTTTTGAAACTTGGAGAATAGTTGCACACTTCTATGAAGGGTAAACACCTTAAGATAGGCAACTAGTGGAGCTAATGTGTAACGGACAATTTGGAGATAAAGACCCTAAGGAAGTAATTGACTACCTAGATTTATTCGCAGACAAAGCCCAAAATTGGGACACTACTGGCACTTATGAGGTACCAAGCAAAGCCCCACCCTCGACATCCAATAGAGGCATTTACAACCTTATGGAAGACCATGACCTTCAAGCCAAATATGCATCCCCAGTTAGAAAAGTCGAGGCTTTAGAAATGAAAAAGAGTGGTCAATTGAATTCTATTCAAGAAATTGTTTGTCACAATCCCAATTGGAGAAATCATCCAAATTTTAGTTGGAAAAATGACAATCATACACAATCTTCATAAGTCCCTTTTCAAACACATCAAAATTTTCAAAATTCTCATGATCATGCATATGTTCCTCCTCATAGGAAGGACCTTGAAGAAACATTACATTCATTCATTACAAAGCAAGAGACTTTCAATAGTCTAACTGCTAAAATATTAGCAAATTTGTCAGACACTCTTGCAAAATTTGTATCTACATGGGGAAATTGAGAAAATAGATAAATTTAGGGGGTCTGTTTGAAAAATGGACACGTTCTGAAATTTTTTCATCCCATAGACACTTTTGTGTCTAAAAGACAAAAATACCCTTGTACTATAATAAATTCTCAAAACGTTTGTTATTTCATATCCCTTTGGACGAATTTGAAGAAAGACAGTAAAGTAAAACAAAGAACAAAGAAACCAGTAACAGCTCGAATCACTTCACTTCACTGTCCCGAAACAACCTCAACATCTGAAGCAGTAAGAGCAAATTTCCTTAATCCCTCTGTAAATGGCGTAAAAATTTAATGTATGTGTAGTGTTTTCGTTATTGATCGCTTTGGTAACTGACAACCGCATTATATAGCTTAAAAATGGGTTATGTATGTGAACTAAGGGTAGAGATAGTGCCGTTTGTGTGAAAAAATGCTGGAAATTGGCTGTCGGTGTGCAAAAATGTGTTTTCGCAGTCGAAGGTTGAAGAAGACGAGTGTCTTTGAGTGTCATCGAGTCTTGTCGAGTGTCGAGAAGTTCTGTCGGACCGAATCTCGACAACTCGGATGGTGGTGTCGAGTGTCTAGGTATTGCGTCGATTATAGGTTCGAGTGTCGCGGGTTCGAGTGTCGTCGAGGGTCTTGTGGATTGACGACGTCGACGAAAGTTCGTGTGTCGCGTGTCGAGAGTCGAGTGTCGGACGCGGGGAAACCGACCTGTAGATATCTCGAACCATGCATGTCGAGTGTTTCGAGAGTCGTCGAGACTATTTTGTCGAGCTTTCGAGTAAGCGCGTCGAGTGTACAACTTGACGAGTGTCAGATGCAAAATATAGTCGAGTTCGAGTGTCGTGTCACATTTGTCGAGTGTCGAGTGTGTTTGTCGAGCGTCGTCGAGCGTTTTGGCAGAGCGCTCGTTTTTTCCACTTTTGCAAGCTCTTTCGTAATTATTTTTTGTCCACGGATCTTATATGATATGATATGTCTCAATCATGCAAGAAATGAAAACTTTACGCATACTCATTGTATACAATGAATCGCATATGTCTTATATGATATGATAAGACATATCATATCATATAAGATCCGTGGACAAAAAATAATTATGAAATAGCTTACAAAAGTGGAAAAAACGAGCGTTCTACCAAAACGCTCGACGACGCTGGACATACACACTCGACACTCGACAAATGTAACACGACACTCGAACTCGACTAGATTTTGCATCCGACACTCGTTAAGTTGTACACTCGACGCGCTTACTCGAAAGCTCGACAAAACAGTCTTGACGACTCTCGAAACACTCGACATACATGGTTTGAGACATCTACAGGTCAGTTTCCCCGCGTCCGACACTCGACTCTCGACACGCGACACATGAACTTCCGTCGACGTCGTCAATCCACAAGACCCTCGACGACACTTGAACCCGCAACACTCGAACCTAGAATCGACGCAATGCCTAGACACTCGACACCACCATCCGAATTGTCGAGATTCGGTCCGACAGAACTTCTCGACACTCGATGAGACTCGACGAGACTCGACGACACTCGTCTTCTTCAACCTTCGACTGCGAAAACACATTTTTGCACACCGACAGTCAATTTCCAGCATTTTTTCACACAGACGGCACTATCTCTACCCTTAGTTCACACACATAACCTATTTTTAAGCTATATAATGCGGTTGTGAGTTACCAAAGCGATCAATAACGAAAACACTACACATACATTAAATTTTCATGCCATTTACAGAGAGATTAAGGAAAGTTGTTCTTACGCATTTTGCTTACTGCTTCAGATGTGTTGAGGTTATTTCGGGACAGTGAAGTGAAGTGATTCGAGCTGTTACTGGTTTCTTTGTTCTTTATTTTACTTTACTGTCTTTCTTCAAATTCGTCCAAAGGGATATGAAATAA
This sequence comes from Boswellia sacra, assembly GCA_013180625.2. Lineage (NCBI taxonomy): Eukaryota > Viridiplantae > Streptophyta > Magnoliopsida > Sapindales > Burseraceae > Boswellia > Boswellia sacra. Next base: position 118,737 of record SNVD02003727.1, read on the forward strand.
CAAACGTTTTGGGAATTTATTATAGTACAAGGGTATTTTTGTCTTTTAGACACAAAATTGTCTATGGGATGAAAAAATTTTAGAACGTGTCCATTTTTCAAACAGGCTCCCTAAATTTGTCTATTTTCTCAATTTTCCCTATCTACATTTACCATCCAAGAAAAAGGGAAATTTCCTTCTTAAGCATTGTAAAACCCAAAAGATCAATCTAACTCAAATGTAGGGAGTTCAACTAGCCATTATGTGGACTAAGCCAAATCAGTCATGACCCTTCGCAATGGTAAAGTTGTTGAAAAATAGTTCCTAAACCTTACGAGAAAGAAGAAGAATCAATCTCTAAACGTCTGAAAGAGGTTACCAAACGAACACCTAGTGAAGAAAGAACCAAATCCTTACCTGTGCCTCCATTTCCTCAAGTATTAGCCACACAAAAGAAGCCAACTCACAATTTTAAAATCTTTGAAATTTTCAAATAGGTAAAAGTCAACATTCCCTTGCTAGATGTGATCAAACATGTATCTTCTTATGCAAAATTTTTGAAAATTTGTGCACTGTGAAAAGAAAATTGAATGTGAAAAAGAATGCATTTATAGCCGAGCAAGTAAGTGCTATTCTTCAAAACAATAATACAACGAAATATAAGGATCCAGGTTGTCCTATAATTTCATATGTTATTGGAGACCATAAAATTGAATAGGCTTTACTTGATCTTGGTGCTAGTATGAATTTGCTTCTATACTTGGTTTTTGAGAAACTCAATCTAGGTGAGCTAAAGCCTATTTCTATGACTCTTTTGCTTGCTGATAGATCAATTAAAGTGCCAAGAGGAGTAGTAGAAGATGTGTTAGTTCAAGTCGATAAATTCATTTACTTAGTGGATTTTATCGTCTTGGATACACAATCAGTGGAAGTATGTAATTCAATTCCTGTCATTTTAGGGTGTCCATTTTTAGCTACCTCTACTGCTTTGATTAATTGTAGGAATGGAGTTATGAAGCTATCATTCGGGAACATGACATTAGAACTTAACGTTTTTAATATGTGCAAACAATCACATGAAGAAGATGATGAAATTGAAGAGGCTAATATGATTGAAACTATTATGGAAGACTACATCCAAAAAAGGAGTTCCTCTGACCCCTTGGAAACCTGTTTAGTCAATTCATTAAAATCAAGTGTAGAACTAGAGCCTGATATTTCTTATATATGTTCTTTACTGGATTGTGCACAGGTGATGGGAAAATGCTCAAAACCACGATTCGAAGAGTTGGGGCAAATGAATGAAAGCAAGGAAGAGGAAGCTCTCAAGTTAGAACTGCAACCCTTACCTGAAGGACTAAAACACGCATATCTTAGAGAGAATCAGACATATCTGATGGTAACTTCTTCATCCTTCATAAGCAAGCAACAAGGTAAGTTGATAGAAGTGCTTAAAAGGCATAAAAATGCAATCGGGTGGACTTTAAAAGACATAAAAGGCATTAACCCTTTGATTTGTATACATATAATACATTTAGAAAAAAATTCCAAAACATCCCAACAACCTCAAAGGAGATTAAATCCCCACATAAAATAGGTCATTAGGGCTGAAGTTCTCAAACTACTTGATGTGGGAATTATCTACCATATTTCTGATAGTAAGTTGGTAAGCCCTACATAAGTAATACCTAAGAAATCTGGTATTACAATAGTAAAAAATGAAAAGGGTGAATCATTACTAACTCGAGTCTCATCTAGTTGGAGGATGTGCATTAATTATAGAAAATCAAATGTTGTCACCAGAAAAGACCATTTTCCCTTACCATTCATTGACCAAATTTTAGAAAGAGTAGTAGGACACTTCTACTACTGCTTTCTTGATGGATACTCAGGATATTATCAAATTCTTATTGCACTTGAAGACCAAGAAAAGACCACATACACATGCCCCTTTTACACTTTTGCATTTAGAAGGATGCCTTTTGGTCTTTGTAATACTCCAGCTACTTTTCAAAGATGCATGTTACGCATTTTCAAGGATATGGTTGAGTATTGTTTAGAAGTTTTCATGGATGATTTAACTATCTTTAGAAATTCTTTTGATAATTGTCTTGAAAACTTAGTAAAAGTCCTAAAAAGGTGTGAAGAAAAAGGTCTTATTTTGAATTAGAAAAAATGTCATTGTATGGTTATTTTGGGAATTGTGTTAGGTCATGTGGTGTTTTCCAGGGGAATTGAAGTGGACAAAATAAAAGTGGAATTAATTTCCCATTTGCCTCCACAAAAAATAGTCAAAGAGGTTCGTTCATTCTTACGGCATGCTAGATTTTATAGGAGGTTCATAAGAAATTCCAATGCTATATCTAAACCTCTTTGTAATCTCTTAATAAAAGACACTTCTTTTGAATAGACTCAAGAATGTCAAAATGCTTTTAATAAGTTAATTGGAATTTTAACAACTGCTCCAATTATGCAATCTCCTGATTGGTTCTTGCCTTTTAAATTGATGTGTGATGTGAGTGACTATGCTGTTGGTGCTGTCTTAGGACAAAGAAGACAAGGTAAGCCTTATGTGATATACTATGCAAGTAGGACTCCAAATGATACACAAATTAATTATACAACAACTGAAAAAGAACTATTTGAAGTGGTATTTACATTAGACAAATTTTGATCTTATTTAATTAATTCTCCAACGATTGTTTAAACTGACCACACAGCTATGAGATATTTAATGTCTAAACAGGATGCAAAACCTATATTGATGCAGTGATTTTATTGCTCTAAGAATTCAACATCACAATAAAGGATAAGAAAAGAGTTGAAAATGCCATTGCAGATCATCTGTCAAGATTAACGACAGAGACATTAACTGAAACTTTACCTATCAATGACTCTTTTCCTGATGAATTTTTATTCTCTGTTGCTGCAGTACCTTGGTTTGCTAATATTGTAAATTTTTTTGCAATAAGAGAAATGCCACCTCATTGGAATACTCAAGACAAAAAGAAGTTTTTGACCGAGGTAAAAAATTTTTATTGGGATGATCCATATCTGTTCAAATTTTGTCCAGACCAAAAAATTAGAATATGCATACCCGACAATGAGGTAAGTAGTGTCATTAATTTTGTCATTCCGAAGCATGTGGAGGACATTTTTAATCTAAAAAGATAGCTGCTAAAATCTTACAATGTGGATTTTATTGGCCCACTTTATTTGAATATGCATGTGCATTTTACAAAACTTGTGAAAATTGTCAAAAATTGGGATCCATTTCAAAACGAAACATGATGCCTTTGAATCCCATTCTCGTTGTTGAAATCTTTGACTGTTGGGTTATTGATTTTATGGGACCTTTTCCATCATCATTTGGTTTTGTGTACATTCTTGTTGCAGTAGACTATGTTTCAAAATGGGTTGAGGCAATTCCATGTAGAAACGATGATCACAAAACAGTTATTAAATTCTTGAAAGAGAATATCTTGTGTAGATTTGGAATTCCTTGAGCCATTATTAGTGATGGAGGTGCGCATTTTTGTAACAAATCATTTGAAACTCTAATAAAGAAATATGGAATAACCTATAAAGTTTCTACACCTTATCACCCGCAAACAAGTGGACAAGTTGAATTAGCTAATAGGGAGATAAAACAAATCTTAGAACAAACGGTTAAACCGAACCGTAAAGATTAGTCTTTAAGACTTAATGATGCACTTTGGGCTTACCAAACTGCTTTCAAAACATCATTGGGTATGTCTCCTTACAGATTAGTTTTTGGAAAACCTTGTCACTTGCCTGTGAAAATTGAGCATAAAGCTTATTGGGCCATTAAATCGTTTAACACAAATTTGGATGATTCTTGCAAGTTACGTAAACTCCAACCGAGTGAACTTGAAGAAATCGGGAATGAGGCTTATGAAAATTCTAAAATCTATAAAGAAAAAGTGAAGGTTTTTCATGACAAATTCATTGTTAGAAAATCTTTTGAACCTTTACAAAAAGTTCTTTTGTATGATTCAAGATTGCATTTGTTTCCTGGTAAACTTTGATCTCGTTGGACTCAACCTTTCATTGTTAAAAATGTTTTCTCTCATGATGTTGTTGAAATTTAGAACCCAAAGAATGGTAGTGTTTTTAAAGTTAATGGACAATGGTTAAAGCCATTCTTTAAAAATTTTGATCAAAATAAAGAGTCCATTACTTTAATCAATCCTTTTTAAATGATGAATTTTTCCTGATCAAGTGGCGGATACGGTACCCGTGATTTTTAAAGTCGGTTTTTCAGTTCCTTAAAAACTGTTGCTCACCCTGTATTCATTTTCTTTTCTTCTCTCTCATTTTCTTCACATGGATACCATTCTCTCAAATCTGCACAGACGTTTTTCCTCTGTTCTTTAAAATGATTTGCTTAAAATTTACAAAGCTTGCACAAAAAGATTAAGGATGTTGATGCGCAAAGGTATTCCTGCTGATTTAAGGCGGGTAATTGAAGCCACGGTTTGATTTTCTTGTGAATTTTTAGATGATCTTGTTTCTCACATGCCAGGTTTGGGAAATAGCTCTTACACTAAAAAGTGAAGAGCGAAAAGGTTACAAGTTTATTGCAAATGTGCGAGACGGACTTGTAACCAGCGTTGCCACTCCTTGGGATATTTGTCTAATAATCGAGAGGATAAGCTACAATTCATCAAGAATGGACTAAGTAAGGAGTCTTTGGATAATATCCAATTGACTCTTGAAACACATTCTTGTGGAATTGTGCAGCATGAAATTTTGAAATTATGAACACAATTTCGAGAAGAGCAGGAACGTTATAGTCTTAGAAGTCTGAAATGACCCTATTTGCCAGTCTATAAGAAAACTAGATATGAAGCATATCCCCAACTCATAGAAGGTGTTTAAGCCGTTTCTGGACGTAAAACTAGAGGAAGATGTGACCCACAGTCACAACTACCTGTACATATACATATGTGCTATCATTTTTGAATTTTGATGCCTTATAGCTGTCATTTTTTAATTTATAACTTTTGGTTGACTTGTGCATTTATGTTATCTTATTTCTATCATTTTTTTTTAATTTCTATGCTTTATTGTCAAACTTTTTCAACAAACAGCCGAGCTACCTATATAGATGTCATTATTAGAATACCTTTTTGCACTCCGTAAATATGACACCTCTTATTCTTCACTTCACACATATAGTTAGAGAGTTGCATACACATAGAAGGAACCTCAAAGTGTCAAATCCAAAAGATATGTGTATTCTATGGATCTCAACTTAAAAAAAGTGAAGAGTTTGTAACAGTACCAAATTATCTTGGTAGGCTATTAGCTAAAAGAAAGATTCATATGGTTTATGGGGGAGGTAGCCTTAGGTTAATGGGTTGTGTGTCAATAGCTGCACTCGTAGGAGGTAGTCAAGTTTTCGGTGTTATTCCTAAAGCTTTGGCTGTAGAAAGCATCATTGAAAAAACGGTTGGGTAGGAGTTACAGGTCTCCTCTATGCATGAATGCATGACATATATGCTTATCAATTCGGATGCCTTTATTGCTTTACCAGGTGGCTTTGATACTCTCAAAGGAATTTTTCAAATTACCTCTTGGGCCCAACTGAATCTCCATAAAACCCATAGGTTTGTTGAATGTTAAAAGTTTCTTTGATCCTTTGATACGTTTTGTTGATGCAGCTGTAGAACAGAATTTTATCCCTCATTTGGTGCGACAGATCCTTATTTCTGCCACTGCTGCTAGTGAATTACTTGACAAATTACAAGCAGTCGAGTATAAGCCTGACCTAGCTATAACTCAAATTAATTGGAAGGACAAAACAAAAAGTGCTAATTGGATCTGAATCTCCGTTTGTAATTTTTCTCTTATTTTATTTGTAGCATTTTATTTTATGTGTCTTTCAGATTGTCTCTTTTGAATAACTAAAGCTTCAGTTAATGTCTCCTATACTTTATCTCTCTAAATTTAAACATTGAGGACAATGTTTCATTTGGTTGGGTGGGGAGGGGGGGGGGGGTGAGGAGGGGGGAGGATAGTAGACATAAGTGTGTCTTATTTTATTTTATTTTTTTTTGCAAAAAAAAAAAAAGCGAATTAGTGATTAGATTCAGAGTGCGGTGTAAGGAGTTCAAATCCTATTGAGACGTATTCTGGGTCAGGAATGACAGAGTAAAGAGGGCCATTTTGAACTATTGAAATCCATTCTAATTAATTTGTCATTTTGTTTTGATTTTGCACTTTTAAAGACTCATTTTAGCTAACTTGATATTGTTTAGTTTTGATTTTTGAATTTCATAACAAATATGTCTTATTCACTTCACTTTGAATTATTCAAATAATGAACTCTCGCAACCTTATCATTTAATAAAATGTTTGCTCATATACTCATTAAGCAAGGATTCATGAACCTTTCTCCATACTCACACATACTTTGATGCATAATTGTGGATTGCAAAATGAATATTTGAGTTCTTTTGTTTTGTTTAGGATAACAACAAAAGGAAGGGGAAAATAAAAAAAAAAAAAGAGAAAGAGAGAAAGAGAAAAAAAGAAAGAGAAAGCAAAAAAAAAAAAAAGCAACTGTGGATAAGTTTGGTCTCGTAGCCTTCTTAATTCGAGCAATTAAGCCCCAGGGGTGCCTCAACACCTAATACCCTAAGACTAACTGGTTTGGGAGTTATTAGCCCAAAGTTCGTTACATGGATTAAGAAGAAAGCTTAAGGGGATTGAATATTGCACTATCCACAAGTTTCTAAGTAAAAAAAAAAAAAAAATAAAGTATAGGTAACCCGAATCGTTAAGCTCGTAGGGGTGTCTTAACACCTAATGCCCTAAGACCAACTGGTCTGGGAGTCATTAGCGTAAGGCTCGCTATATGGGTTAAAGATGCATTGTTTCAAAAAAATATATAAAAATAAAAATTATAATGAATGAATGCCCTCGCCTAAAGATGTTAGTCTTAACAAATCTTAGAATCGATATGACTTTTTTCTAAAAAGCCCCATAATCATGTGTTGACTAAGCACAAAAAGAAGGTTTGTTAATATCTTGACTGAAGGGTAAATGAGTCATTTTAAAAAAATAAAAATCGGTTAAGGGTTTGTTTATTTGGATAGAATCAAGGAGAGTGCAATAATTGTCACCTTGGTTGTAAAATTTTATAAATCACTACTAAATAACAATGCTTTAATTGCTAGGCACTAGCAATAAGCTGGTTAGAGGGTGTGATGAACACTTAAATATGTATGGTTAAGAACAGCTTAATTCATCATATTGCATTAATAGTGTCATTAAATTCCCCAACTCAAGCATATTTGTAGTCTTTGTACATTTTGAATTAACTTCATCTTAATTTCAGTTTTTGTTATAGGTTTGGTAAAATAGGCATAACTTTCTATTTATAGATCAGAATGGTGCAAATCTTAATCTATTGAAAAGCTTATTGAATTATCTATAAGATCGAATTTCATAAGCATCATGAAATTTGGGCTCTTAGTGGACTTAAAATGGGCTTGAAGTGAATCCATCTGTAGTTTCGGCCCATCCTGACCATGCCTCCGTTTTTTTACTATATCTCTTGATATACGCATCCAAATCATATGAATCAATATATTATAGAAAGCTGAGAGAAATATCTACAACTTTCATGAGACATGTTGTCAAAATTCTAAATAATTCGTGCCAAAATCAGTGCAAATGATGATCCAAATTGTCAACAAGATATTTTAGAATTATCCCTATGTAATTTGATAAGTTTGCCATTGAATGTATCTATAAATAGAGGTGTCTTGTGACCCATTAGGGCATGTTGACTTTGGCTGGGATCTCTTATTATTGTGTTTTTCCTCTTGTGTTTTGTTCTCTTAATATTGTTAATAAATCATTTTCTTTTTGCAATTTATTTTCTTTCTTGCTTAATGTTTCACTAAATTCTCTCTTGCTAAGGTGAGAGGGTGAAACCTTTAATATGAGAATAAGGATTTTCTAATCCTTCGATATGTGTTTAATAATCATAATCTTTTTTTATTTATTTTAAATGATTTATATTTATTTTCCTAATCAATTTTGACACCACTCGTAAAGTGGAAGTGTTGATCCATTGTAGACAATCCTTGGCACATCAAATGCTAGGATCCTTTCTAGATGTCATATGGTTCTTCCTTACTGACATAAATCTAGTTAGGAACCTTGATTTGTTGTAGACATATGGAGATTGACATATTTGATGCTTGAACCCATTTACAAGAAGTGGTGTTAACATTGGTAACGAAGCAAATATAATTCATATAACTAAAATGGGCTTAAATGATATACCTTCTGATTGGAACCTCCTTGATGTGTGAATTCCAATTGAGTTATAATCGAGTTGTTTATCCTTATTTGATATATCAAGGGCGGATCCTCTAACCTTAGCTTTCATTATTATTGTGTTAATACATCTTACTTGTGTATTTTAATTATTCTCATTTATTACTTATGAACTTGTTCTTTTATTTGCATGGTAGGTTTTACCTCCTATTTTCATGGATGACTTTATTACATTTTATTTTTGTTTTACATTTGAATGGTCGGTTGTACCATCTACCATCTTAAGTTTTATTTGTTGATATTATCCTGTCATTTCTTTAAATTATTTATATCATATTTCTTGCTCTATAGTTTGTACCACTAAATCCTCTTCCTCGTGGATCGACCCCGGTCTTATCGGGTTTATTACTTCGACACCCCTATACTTGAGAGAAAATCCTATTTTTGGATGTGTCAACTATGTGATAATCAGTGATAGGGAAGAGCATGAGACTTTCCAAGAAGTTATGTTAGATGCAAAGAAATAAGAGTGGTTGAAAGCTATGCAAGAAAAAATAAAGTCCTTGCATGAAAACTGCACTTATGACTTTGTAAAGTTACCTAAGGGTAATAGAGCACTTAAGAACAAATGGGTGTTTAGATTAAAGACAGAAAAAAACAACTCACAGCCAAGGTACAAGGCAAAACTAGTTGTGAAAGGTTTTAGTAGGAAAAAAGGATGTTAATTTTGAAGAGAAATTCTCACTTGTTGTAAAAATTTCTTTTATTAGAGTTGTCTTGGGATTAGCATCTAGCTTGAATCTAGAAATAGAACAACTTGATTTGAAGACTGCACTTCTCCATGGTGACTGAGAGGAAGAAATATACATGGAGCAACCTGAAGGCTTCAAGGTCAAGGGTGAAGAAAACTTTGTTTGCAAGTTGAGAATGAGCTTGTATGGGCTCAAGCAAGCGCCTAGACAGTGGTACAAGATGTTTGACACCTTTATGGAGACTCATGGATATAGTAAGACAACTTCTGAATATTATGTGTTTGTAAATAAATTCTCTAACAATGAGTACATTATTCTCTTGCTTTATGTGGATGATATGTTGATCGTAGGCCATGATGCTTGCAAGATTAAATAGCTTAACAAAGATCTTGGCAAGTCCTTTGCTACAAAGAATTTGGGAATGGCTATGCAAATTCTTGGTATAAAGATTGCTCGTGACAAAAAGAACAAGAAACTTTACCTATCTCAAGAGAGGTACATTGAGAAAGTTCTTGAAATATTCAACATGTGCAAAGCGAAATCGATGGCATCTCCACTTGTAAGTCATTTCAAGTTAAGCAACAAACAATGTTCGTCAAGTGAGAAAGAGAAACAAGAAATGAGAACTATGCCTTATACATCTGCAGTTGGTAGTTTGATGTATGCTAAGGTGTGCACAAGACCAGATTTAGCTCATGCAATTAGTGTCGTCAGTAGATTCCTCTCAAATCCAGGCAAAGAATATTGGTCTGTAGTTTAATGGATTCTCAAGTCTCTCAGAGGCACTACTGGAGTATGTCTATGCTGTGGTAATGACAAATCTATGTTAGATGGTTTCACATATGTAGATATGGCTAGAGACATTAATTCTAGGAAGTCCACTTTAGGTTAGTTGATTACATTTGCAGGTGGAGCAGTTTCATGGCAATCTAAACTACAAAAGTGTGTTGCATTATCCACAACAGAGGCTAAATACATTGTAATTACTAAAGCTTGCAAATAAGTCTTATGCATGAACCTATAAGAGTTGGACCAAAATCAAGAGAAGTTTATTTTGTATTATGATAGTCAGAATGCTATCTATCAAGTGAGAACTCTACCTTCCACTCAAGATCTAAACATATTGATGTGAGATATCTCATTGGGTTAGGGATGTTCTAGAAATGAACCAATGATAATGGTTCAGATATGGCGACAAAGGCCTTACCTAAAGAGAAGCTTGAAGCTTGTGAGAAGACATCGGGCTTAGTAGATCCCCCTACATGAGTTGAAGGAGGAGAATTGTTGGGCTTTCCTCCTTATGTGGTGGAAGCCAATTTAGGCTTAGCCAAATTCCTTTTTTAATTAAAGCCCATGAATGGAAAAGAAAAACAAGAAAAGGCAAAAGTAAAGAGGTGTGGTATGTTGACTTGAAAGTGAAGGGCAGTGAAAGAAATTAAAATTGAAAACGAGAGAAAGTGTTCTAGCCAAGAGCAAAAAGAGAGAAATCGGGTGAAAGGGTTTCAAGCTTGATCTTTATCATCAAGTGGCCAAATGATCTTCGATTTAGCTCAAATTTTGCAGAGTAGACCTTGACATCATCCTTTTCACATCTATAGATTTTTTTTTTAATTTACTCTCTTTATTGTATATTTCTTAGAACCATCATTTAGAACACCAAACTTACTTTTGCAGAAATTGCTTGTGGATGCCATCTTTTTTATGATGAAACTTTGTTGTTGAGCCAAGATATCTATTCTTGATGTTGAATGCCTCTCATTTGTATTGGTCAGATGAGCTTAATGTACTTGTTATTGCGATAGTAGAAGTTTTTGATATCACACTACGGTCTCGTGGTTTTCATATTATTTTACGGGTTTTTCACGTAAAAATTTGGTGTTCTTAATTTGTAGTAGATTGTTGATTTGGTTGAGAATTTAGTTGCCTTATTGTTTAATGATTGTTGATTAGTTTGCTAGCCCATTTAATACACAAAGAGAGGGAAAAAGTCTTAATGTTCTGCAATGTTATTATTATTGATTTGATTTTGTGTGTAACTTTCCCAATAGTTTTGCAATCATGGGTTCATACAAAGTCTAAATATTAGCAGAAAGTTGAGCTTGAAGTCTTTACCATTTCCTTGTTCTCTTTTATCTTTGGAGAGACAACCTTTCTTTGAGTTATTTATTTTTTTAATGAATGTCGATAGTACAAGAAAAACTAATTGAAGATAATATAAAAATGATAATTAACAATCTTTAATATAAAAATGATAATTAGAGGAAGTAACAATCTTTAATTCTTAATTGAAAATTACAATGAATTCTAATCTAAAATTGTAACAAAAATGAGGTAATGAATTCTAATCTAAAATTGTAACAAAAATGAGGCAACAGAATAACAAAGAACAAGCTCCAGTCCTTTTATTCAATAATTTGGTTATACATATGCAAGAAATCGCAAAAGAAGACCAAAACTTAAAGGGTTTGTTTGAAAACTAACTCAAACATTGAAAATTTTTATGTTTGACCTTATTCGATAGACCAATGGTCCGATACCTTATATATTTACTTTACACTTATGCTTGATAACCGATAAGTCTTTTTTGATATATTGAACGTTAAACATTAGAGATTACAAAAAAAACATGTTACCTATCAGTTATTGGATTAGTTGACAGATGAGGTCATGGGGTTTTAAATTTTTATCATTTTTGTTATTTTTCAAATGATCCTTTTGATTTGAGTCATTATCTTAATTTCTCCTGTATATAAACAGGAAACGTGTATCACAATAATTGAGAAAGGATAGGGACAACAAACATAGTAGTCTGAGAACAAGCAAAAACTGAGAGTGTGTTCTTTTATGAATCCAGTGTTTTTGTTTTTAATTGAATTTAGGAATATGTGGTTGATTTTGAATTATTTTGAATTTTGAAAAGAATATGTGGTTGAGATTGAATTTAAATTGCATTTGAAAATGTGCAACACAGAAAACAGGATTTGGATTCATAAAAGAACAGAGCCTGAGTCTTTTGCATGCACACCCTAAGTTTTGTTCTAACAAATGACGACCCAAAGGTTTTTGTAAACAAAAAACTAACACCTTATCATTAGGTTTAACAAAACATATTACTAAAAATACTGAAATTCCCCTAAATGATAATTTTAATAATATATAGTGAAACAAAACTTTATAATTGTAAAACATATTTTAATAATGTAATTGAAATATTTTATGTATAGCTGGGTGAAATTTAATGATATTTTGTTTACATAGTTAAAATATGTTTAATAATTTTTAAGGAGAAATTTTATTAGGAAAAAAAGATAATTGTTACATTTTAATTTATAAAAACTTTAATTTTACAAGTTTTTATAATAATCTTATTTTTATTTTTTAAATTTCTTTATATCTTTTAATTGTATAAAGGATTATCATTGATAATTTTTTAATTTCATTAAATTTTATATTAATTTATATAATGAAGATATTGGTTTAGAGGAGAGGTGTTTTAATCTCTAAAATAATTTAAAAGGGTGTCAACATTAGTTGATGAAACGATTGAATTATCCTTTTATTATAATACTAAACCTCAGTGGTGTTAACGTTAAAGACTTAAATCACCAGCCAAGACTCGTCAACTTATAATATCAATAAAAGACTTCAGCACTCATATTTCAAACTTCGTCTCTCATAGCAAATCTGAGACTCAGCAGAAGTCAATGCTAACTCTTATTTAAAAATACATTAGTGCTAGATTTATAACTCGAATATAATCTAAAGTCTACAACTTGATGTTGCCACTACATGACAAAAATTTACTAGATGATGAGAAAACTAAAATAAATGAGGAAAATTACATTTCTAATAGGATTTTACCACTTAAACTGCCACATCAGGTTATAGACTTTAGGTTATAAATCTAACTTTATGGTTAAAAATATCATCTTTCAAGATCTTCCCCACCCTCCCAAAGGCTATGAAGCTCATTGATCCTTTCTTCTCTGACGCTACTACTGAGTTGTTACTATAACCTCTCGTCTTAAAAAATTTAGCACTAACGCTATGACGCTCAATCTTTTCCTTCCTTTTCTCATGCTGTCATTGTCAACGAGAGCTCAATAATACTAGGTCATATTAAAAAAATCCCCCACGTTAAACACATTAAATCTTTTAATTCTTTTTCTCGCAAGGTTAATAAGGATTCACTACTAAGTCTTATTAAAAAATTCTACCGTGGTCAGCACAAGCCTAGCCATGAAGCTCCCTTCCTTCTTCTCATGGAGTTATTGATCAAGAGTCACCACTTCATATATATGAAATTTGACTTACTCTGGTACCACTTTGTTAGAGAACAATTACTCAACCAAAACAAACTCAAGCAAACACAAGAATATAATGAAGAAGAAGATATTGACTTTTGAACTCTATTCGACTCTTTATTACTTCTTATTTCTTCTTAATGAAATTGACAAATTATAAAGACTTATGTAGTAGACTCAATCCTAATTCTATTCAAACTATGAATACTACTATTTCTAAAATAAACCAAACAATTAATCCAAAACTAACGAGGAGTATTAAATCCTCTTATAACATGTCTTCTAATCTAATTAGGACTCTAATCCTATTTTAAGACTTTAAATTCTAAATAAACTCTTAAGCTTTGTTTAAACTTCCAACACCCCCCCCCCTCTCTAAACTAAGCTTAACCATAACAATGACTTTGAACTTCTTCTTGACTATTATTGATCTCTTAATGAGCCTCTCTTGTCTTCACAAGCATCTTCATATACCTGTTGAGTAACTTTATAATTATTATGCTTTCTAATTAACCAAGTAAATACAAGATCTTCAGTAAGACTATATAGTACCTTATCAATCAACCTTACCTTCATGTTTTCCCATATATCCTCACATGCTTTTCTCACAAAATATATCAACCATGACCATAATTGTTTGTCTTTTTTTTTCACATATTTCTCCAAGAAAATACCCAAACTTTACTTTATCTTTATGTAAAAACTTGACTTCATAAGCCTTTATGAAAAAAGCCTTTACTTGAAACTTAACATCACCCTTTTTAGTAAAGTCACTCCATGCTCTAGACTTACCGTTATCAATATCTTTAAAACTCTTCACTTTTGCTTTCCAATCATTCTCTTTTTCTTTAAACCTCTTCGTTTTCTTATCCAATCCAAGCAATTCCTCGTCTTTTCTCTTTAAATTCTTTCATAAAACATCACAATCCTTCTCTTTTTGGATATATTTTTCTACTGGGGGTCCATTATAAAATTTTGAAGACAAAAGAACTAACTTGAAATTCTAAATGGACCTATTTATCACGAACTGAACCTGGTGGGGGTTAGGGGTTATATAAAATTTTAATCAAAAGTGGACCAAACTGATATTTTTTAATCGAGGGATCTTATTGATATTTGCCATTATGGGGGCCAATGAATTTTTCATGATGATTATGAACATCCACTTTTCCGACATTAATACTCCGATTTTCTTTTTGAGATTCATAGATCTGATGATTATGAGTTGTTTTGCGGTGGAGGTGTATATTCACTTGCCATGTTCCAATGAGTTTCATGGCAAAAAAGATTTTCCAAATCTTATTTTCACGTTTCCGATATGTTCCAGTCTAAATTTGAGATCGATAAAGAAAGAAAACTTGTAGATCGCTGCCTGATCTATCCGATGACAGTGGAGTTGAGAACTCACTTGCTGGTTGACGATTTTTCGATGACTTTATGATAGCTTTCTGACGAATCTTGGCTGCTAACGGCGAACCTTGGCTGGTATGGGACGTCCTTCGTCTTACACTCTCTTATGGCTCTGAATCTCCTGTTGATTTGTCTTTGAATTTTCATAGTTTTCTTTTTCTTCTTTATCTTGACAATTCTCTCTATTATTTTCCTAAAAAATCTCTTTTTTTTGTTCTTTATCACCAAGAAACTCATCTTTTTCTCTATCAATATTTTCTTTTTTAATATCACTATAAGTTTTCATCAAATAATCCTAAAACTCTTTAGCTAGCCTTTTTGTATCCATTATAAAACCAAGATTTTCATATATAGAATCTATAATAGAAAATCCTAAACACCTATTCAAAAAAGCTCGTGCTATTCTATCTTTCTTTTAATTGTGTTCAAGAATTTCTTTTTGTTATTGTGTTAACGTTGCTTGATCTATTGGTACTTCAAAACCTTGATTTATAACTTCCCACATACCTCTATACTTTGCATTTATGTTCGACAATACTTAAAGTTGTACTTGATTCCATCAAATCTGGGAAGTTCTTGTTCCATCTTGAATTGTTTTCTTGACCCCGCCTTCTTGGCAACTCAACTTTGACAACCTTGCTTTCACAAATCCTAATTGGATCTTTGTGCCTGCTTCTCTCACAGGTCTTCTTTAGATTTTTGTGTCTGGCTTAAATAGGGCCTTCCTTCCCTAACTTTACCAACTTTGCTCTGACAAGTCTTCCCTAGAGCTTGCTAACTAGTTTCGAAATAGCTCTAATGGCTCCTCCCAAATTCTTCCAACCTAACTCTAAGATACTTCTCCCAAACCCTTTCAACCTAGCTCTAAGATGCTTGTCTCAAACCCTTTCAACCTAGCTCTGAGATGTTTCTCCTAAAACCTTCAATCTAGCTCTGATACCACTTTGTTGAAATTTGACTTACTCTGATATCACTTGGTTAGAGAGCAATTACTCAAACAAACGCAAGAATATAATGAAGAAGAAGATATTGACCTTTGAACTCTACTCAACTGTTTATTACTTCTTATTTCTTCTTAATGAAATTGACAAATTACAAAGACTTATATAGTAGAGTCAATCCTAATCCTATTCAAACCATAAATACTAATTTTTCTAGAATAAACCAAACAATTAATCCAAAACTAATCAGGAATATTAAATCCTCTCATAACATGTCTTCTAATTTAATTAGGACTCTATTTCTATTTTAACTTAGACTTTAAATTCTAAATAAAACTCTTAAGTTTTGTTTAAACTTCTAACAATATATACCCGCTCTATAGTCATGGTAATATCTTAGTTAATCAAAGTTCAAGTTGTGTGCATTGCTAATTAACCGCACCACAAAGCCATGGCTAACAAGCTTCACTTCTCGCTCCCTCTCTTTCTCTGCCTCTCACTCATTTGCATTTCCACCACCGTCTACTCCCTATCTATCCGCGGTTCTATACCCTCTGATAACCTGATCTCTGATGGGGTAGTTAACCACCTGCGCAATTCAAACTACCTTGTCCTCAGCCCTTTCTTATCTGCTGAAACCATGTGCGAGCCTGCCTACGGCTTCATGCCCTGCACCACCACCGCACTGGGAAACTTGTTTTTTATTATTGTTTACAGGCATCTCATGTTCAAAGCCGCCATGTATTTGTCCACTGGAATGAGATATTGATCGAGATTCTTGGCCTTGGAATTGTTGGAGGCCTTGTCCTTCCCGTTTTTCACGCGCTTTCTGATCCAATAATTGTTCTACGTAAGAACTTTTTTGGTTGACTGTATGTTTATATATGGTTTGTTTGGAAAACTGATATTTAGATTTTCAAAATGTTATCCTCTGTTCTAGCTAGTGAACGAGATGAATAAGTTGATCAATATTGATATGTAAACTGTAATTGAAAATTTTACTCGTTTGGAAGCCGAGAACTTGATATAACGTGAAATAATATTTAATATATATATCCGTAGCGAAAGAATCTAGGATACTAGACAACCAACAAATCATGTGAATAGAGAAAAATGCCTTAAGAATAATGACGAGAATGAAAGGGAAGTTCTTCCAAGGAAAGTTAATTTTAAGATAAAGAAGCATGATAATTTTGAATTTTTTTTTTGAATTAAATGGTATTCCATTTAAAATAAGTGTTAAATATGAAAACAAAAGAAGGAGAAAAGGAATTACCTAAATATTAAATGAAGACTTTGTTCTTGATCCTTTCTCCTTTTATTCTCTACATTGATTGTCGGATTCTTGCGCTTTGCTTTGTACTCTGTCTCTGCTAGGATTGTTAGCCTAGACGGCAGTTGGGAGCCCTCTTTGAAATGTTGCTTGAGATTACTTTATATAGGACTTCTCTTCGTTTACAACCATTGCCAAATGTTACATACATTTACGTATGTTTGACACTTGGTTAGCAGGTGTCACCTATTTGATTAATAATTTAATATAATGATAACAAAATGACTTTATGATGCAAATTTATTTATTAGGCAAGGTCCTTATACATTGAGCTATTTTGAGCTGCTTATGTGACGTACAGAGCACCCATCTTTATTACTATCAAGGAAATAGTGTCTTATTACTAAGTGGAATCTTACTTTATTATTTTTCCAAGTTAACAAACCTTGATTAATTACAGCCTTAGCTCAAGTCAGATGATAAATCTCTGGTTTATCTGTGTATTAATGCAACTGCTTACAAATGCTGTCGTTTTTCAGCTCCTGGACTTTTTGGAACTAAAGAAAATGCTCAAAGTCAGGCCTCGGTGGGAATGGGCTGCTAGCTGGATCTAGGGGTGTGCAAAAATATCAGACCCGATCGGGTTGTTCGGGTTGAGAGTCGGTTTTTGTGTTGCAGTAACCGGAAATCAGGTTATGTAAATCAGGTTTCCTGCAATTAGGTTTGGGATCGGGTTGTTTCTGCATGTCATATCCGACCCGACCCGACCAAAATTGCCACACAAAATAAGCTCTAAAAATTATGTTAATCGAAACCCAACCCCAATCCGATGATTCGGGTTACACCTCGGGTTCTATACTTGAAAAACCCGAACACGGGTCAAAAGTTCCAAACCCGACCATGCACCGGGTCGTGTCCGGTTGGGTGAAACCTGACCCGACCCATGTGCACCCCTAGCTGGATCAACTGCCGTGTTCATTACTGTAACATGGGGATCCTGTGTTGTTGTTGGCAAGTCTGACCTTCAGAATTTAGTTGCTATAGATGGTCAAAATACAATAGGATTTGATTTATCTGGTACTAACTCTACTCAGAATTATCATTTACTAGTCTACCCTTATGAACTGAAGAGCTTTTCCGGCTTGCAATAACTGTACCTGAACATTAGGTAGCTAAAATGAACTTTGAATTTGCCAAGCATCCACTGATTGGTAAAAGATAAAATCTCAAAATTCTGATAACTCTAAAAGATTGTCTTCTGTAAACTCTTTTATATGAGCTGTGAGTGCAAACGAAATTCAATACAAAAGGATGCATTTTCATTATTGTTTTGTTTTGTTAGGGAAATTAAGCCGCTGATGGACATGCACCCTGGAAACACTAATGAAATTGAAAATTGAATTGTATCTATATAAAAAAATTTGAAAAAAAAGCTACATCTACTTTTAACACAGAGAGAAGGGTTATTATGAGTTCAAAACACTAATGAAATTGAAAATTGAATTGTATCTATATAAAAGAATTATAAAAAAGGCTACATCTGCTTAAGAGAAGGGTTATAATGAGTTCAAAATTGAATAATGAGGGCAAAAACTTAAGAGTTTATTGTTTTTTGGTCTGAATTTTGAAGTCTTGGATTTAACTTATTCTCAGGTTTTATATCTTTTTATGATCTTTGTTTTTTTTTATTTAATACTTAATTAAGACATTTTCAATGGAATGGAAGAAGCTAGAATATCTAGATTTTTTTTTTCTAAAAACAAATATCTTAATGGTTCAAATCACCCTTAATTCTAAAAAATATCCCTAATTAATTCATTTATTACCTTTTTTATGTGATTTTTATATAACAATACATATTTAAATAATTACATATAAAATTATACTATAAATTTTTGTTTTAGTAATTTAGAAAAAATAATTCATGGTACAATAATGAGATATTTAAAATTATAAATATTTAAATACTTCAATATTAATGTTTCAAAATATTAAATTACAAATACTATTAATATGTCAAAAATCACAATTGAAAAAAAAAATCAAACACTAATGATATATATGCAAAAATATTAATTTTAGGCATCTTAATTTCAATATTGAAATAAAAAAAACAAACATATCATTTAGATTTATATATTTAGATCTGTTCAGACTTCAGTTTAATTCAAATTTAGATTTCAAAAAAAAAATCGCCTCTTGCTCTGATCATAATGCAGGGAAGAGAAGCTAGAGACACATGCCTCTAGTACTGAAAATTATAAATATTTTAATCAAGCTTTACTCAATCATCAAATATACGTTTAGTTGGCTTAGTAAATAAAACATATACATAATATCTAAAAATAAGTTTATATATGTGAGCAAAAGATCAAAACTATCTGTGGTCATATGACCAATCCTGTACACAAGGAAATGCTCAACACTGATCCAGCAACAACCTAGGTGGGGAAAAATTTAAAGAGAAAAAGGGGTGAACAAAACGCCCAATGAGTGGAATGAATTTTAGTAAATTCATAAATATTTTTTTAATATTATAAAACACAATAAATTCATGAATATTTATATAAAAATTTATAGATCATTATTTTCCATGGACATATCATAAAAAGAGAAATAATGATAATAGCTTTAACTCAAGAACAATTCCATATTTGAAATAATCAGAAAATTTTTAATAAAATCTACACCAAATAAGTACCTACGAGGAATTTATCATACCTGATGCAAATAGACAGAAGGGGATAATCTTATATCATATCATATTACCAACATACTTATCATCCATACAACATCACATATCTCATCCACATTCGTATATCAAATCCATATACCATAGAGAGGGGAGAATCTGTCATAGCTGATGACACATTCATCCAAACAGAGGGGGAGGATCCAACAACAGCTGGGAAGGATACTTACATGGTTGTTTCTTTTCTTCAAATAATTAATTTTACTCAATTCCATATTAAATAATAATTCTCACATCATATAAACTTTTCTGTAATTTCTAAAATTGACCCGAAAATTAGTAAATCATATAATGCTTCATAAATTCACAATTTTCATAAACTTTGGTTCAAAATAAAGAAATTGAATTTTTGTCTCTTTAATTTAACAAATCAACATAAAAATAATTTCTACTTTCGTAAAATCATAAATAATTTAAGTTTGTTATAGTGAAGCATAAAACACATAAATATAAAGAATTTACTATAAAATAAATAAATTTGAATAAAATTTCCGCTCACTAAATTAGGGATCATCTAGGGATGGCAAACCAACCCGGCTGGGGCCGGGGACCCGGAAAACCCGGTCATCCGGGGCCGGGGAATTGCCCGGAAAACCGGGGTAATTGGCCGGGGCCGGGGTCGGAATTTTCTGCCCGGCCGGGGCCAGGGTAGAGGTGCCGGTGCCGGGGACCCGGAATTGAACCCGGGGTATAAAATTAAAATTAAAGGCTGCATCAATTTAGTCCATCAATTTTCAATTCTTAAACATAACCCCCTAAGCCCACACACTATTTTTCTAAAAAACCCATAAACCCCTAACAATTTAGGCCCAAGCCCAGACCCAGCCCAGCCCACCTAAAATAAATTGAGTTTTGAAAGTGTTGTAGTGAAAGAGATTCGAACTCATTCCCTCTAGCAACACAAGAAAATGGCAAACAATTTACCACTCAGCCACAGCCTATGTTTGAATTAAAGGTGCAACAAATTCTAATTAGAAAACATAAGTTAAATGAGTTTTAAAGAAATGCAGTTCACAAGATTCGAACCAGTTCTCTACTGGAAATAGTAAGACAATAACCATGGTAGGACACCGCTGGACTGCAGCCCACTTTGCAATGAACTCCCCATGCAATGTATTTATAACAGAACAAAAAAAATTTCAGAATAAAAAAAATATGCAACCTGGGTTTTAATCCCGGGTTATTGAAAAACCCGGCTCCGCCCGGGGTAATCTGGCCCCGGCCACGAAAAAAAATTTCCGGAGAATTTTCTAGGATCGGGGTTTGAAATTGTTGACCGGGGCCGGGGCCGAGGACCCCCAACCCCGGCCCTGGCCCCGGATTTTGCCATCCCTAGGATCATCTTAGTTAGCTCCAAGGTCTGCTAATTGATCAATAGCTGTATTTCTTCCTATAAAAATAAAATTTAAATATTCTATTAAATATCATAATTCAAGAATTAATAATTAAATGTAAAGAAAACTTAAAATCCAAATAAATAAAATACAACCATAGACTCGGTTGCACAATATACTTACTCCTCTATTTTTCTTTGCTTCTCCTTATTTCTTTTTCTCTTGAATTTTCGGCTACCTTTATCTTCTTTCCTTTTTCTTCTCCACTAAACCGCTCTCTGTCTCCTCATTCAAAGCACTAGAAAGTCTTCCATAACTCTTTCTACTTAATTATAAAATTGTCACTTCACAATTTCCTGAGCTTTCGCCATATATAACAACATAAACTTGTGATACGATTTTAACCCTCTCTCTTCCTCCAACTTTCTTCTTCTTCTTCTTCTTCTTCTTCTTCTTCTTCTTCTTTCTTTTTTCCTCTTTTTATTTTCTTTCTCTCGGTCTCTCGATTCTTCCTTCCCCTCTCTTTCAATATAAAAATACTTGAAATAAGAATCAAGTATTAGTTTATTAATTAATTTAATTTTAATTGAAATTTTTCCAAGATAAAAAGCATACAATTAATGCCTTATCCACCCACTTTATATTCTAACCAAGCACCGCGTGAATCAATCAATTTCTATAAAGCAATTAATAAAAATTTTATTTTTAGTTTATATTTAATCTAATGGGTTAGGCTTCAAAGGAAAAAAAAAAATTGATCCAACTTCTTTTGCGTGTGTGTGTATATATATATATAATGGGCTAATACATTTAATGAGCTAGGCCTAAAGCAATTTGATCTAAACTCAATCAATAAATTTAGCCTAATATAAATCTACATCAAATAAAATATAAGCCCAAAACTATTTAGTTTATAGGACATTGCATTCCTTCCCTTCTGTAAAAATTTCGTCCTCAAAATTTACATAACAAATTGAAACAAATGTGGATATTGAGTTTGCATATTGTCGTTAAGCTCCCATATTGCTTCCTTCTCTGTATGGTTTTTTTTAATAAAACATTTACAAAAGGAATTGTTCTTTGGCGTAGCACTTATTGTTTCCAATCAATGATTTTCAGAAGTTCTTCTGGATAAGTCAAATCTTCTTCCAATTGGACTGGTTGCTTGTTCAGAACGTGAGATGGATCATATTTACAAAACATAGAAACATGAAAGACGTTATGGATTTTGGATAGCTCTAGTTGTAAAGCTAAACAATATGTTACAACACCCACTCTTTCAATGATCTCATATGGGCCAATATAACGTGGACTTAATTTTCCACGTTTCCCAAATCGTAGCACACCCTTCCATGGTGATGCCTAAAGGAATACCCAATCACCCACCTAAAACTCAAGTTCTCTTCTACGTTTGTCTGCATAACGCTTTTGTTTATCTTGAACCACTTTTAATTTATTTCGAATAACATTGATCTTGTCATTTGTTTCTTGGATAATTTCTGGACCCAATAACTTTCTTTAATCCACTTCTTCCAACATATTAGGGTTTTACACTTTCTTCCATACAAAGCCTCATATGGTGCCATCTCAATACTAGATTGATAGCTATTATTATAAGCAAATTCATTAATGGCAGATATACCTCCCAATTTCCTTTAAACTCTATCATACAAGCTCGTAACATATCTTTTAAAATATGAATGGTTCTTTCTGACTGATCATCTGTTTAAGGATGAAAAGTTGTACTAAAATTCAATCTTGTACCCATAGCTTTTTATAAACTAGGCCAAAATCTGGATATAAAATGAGGATCTTTATTTGAAATTGTGGACACCAATGCTCCATCGTGGTGAACTATCTCCCTAACATAAATATTGGCTAATTATCAAGTGAATATGAGGCTTTGATAGGTAAAAAGTGTGTTGATTTAGTAAGCCAGTCAACAATCACCCACAAACCATCATGTCGATTTCTTATACTAGGAAGCCCAATAACAAAGCTCATCCTGATATGTTCCCATTTCCACTCAGGAATAGGAAGTGGTTGAGAAAGCCATGCAGGTCTTTGATACTCTACCTTAACTTATTGACACACTAAACACCTTGATACATACTCTGCTATATCTATTTTCATGCTTGGCCACCAATAATGCTCCCTCAAAATATGATACATCTTTATGCTGCCAGGGTGTATTGCATACACTGCACAATGAGCTTCTTCCAAGATTTCTCTTTTTAAATCTTTATTTTCTGGTCCACAAAGTTGACCACCCAAAACTAAAGCTCCATCATTGCTTATTGAGAAATCAACTTGTAACTCCTTTTGCACATCATCTCTAATCCTGATTAAATGAGGATCTTGAAATTGCATCTCCTAAATTACATCCACAGAATTGGCCTAATTTTAAAAGTGGCCAACAATGCTACTGAATCACCACTCAATTCCTATGGATCTCAACTCAACAAGTAAGGGAAGATAAGGAACATGTAAACATGCCATGGAACTTGAAGATTTCCTACTCAATGCATCTGCCACCACATTAGCTCTACCAGCGTGATAATTAATAATATAATCGTAATCTTTTATTAGTTCTGTCCACCTCTTTTGCCTAAGATTTAATTCTTTTTGGGTGAACAAATATTTTAAACTTTTATGATCTGTATAAATCCGACAAGTCATCCTGTATAAGTAATGCCTCCAAGTCTTTAAAGCAAATACCACCACTGTAAGTTCAAGATCATAAGTTGGATAATTTAATTCATGCTTCTTTAATTGTCTAGAAGCATAAGCAAACACATTCCCATGTTGTTTTAAAACACACCCTAATCCCTATCTTGAAGCATCACTGAAAATCACAAATCCTTCAGAACCAGATACGAAGGCAAGCACATGAGCAAAAGTTAGTCTGTTTTTAAGTTCTTGGAAGCTCTGTTCACATTCATCGGTCCATTCAAATTTTACATTCTTTCTAGTCAATTTGGTTAATGGTGTTGCTATTTTGGAAAAACCCTCAACAAATCTTCGATAATAACTAGGCAAGCCAAGAAAAATTTTGATTTTTGTCACATTACTAGGTTGTTCCCATTTCACCACAGCTTCCACTTTTTGAAGATCAAAATAAATCCCTTCTGCCAAAATCACATGGCCTACAAATGTAACTTTGTCAAGCCAAAACGAAAACTTGCTAAATTGAGCAAAAAGTTGTTTCTCCCTTATGTCTACAAAACAATCTGGAGATGCTTTGCATCTTTTGTTTCACTAGGCGAGTAAACCAAAATATCATCAATAAAGATGATTACAAACTGATCCAAGTATTGTCGAAACACCCAATTCATAAGATCCATAAAAGCAGCTGGAGCATTAGTTAGCCCAAAAGGCATCACCAAAAATTCAAAATGCCCATAACGGGTTCTAAATGTTGTTTTGGGTACATTTGCACCTCTAATTCTCAATTGATGGTAGCTTGACCGCAAATCTATCTTGGAGAAAACCTTGGCACCTTGAAGCTGATCAAACAAATCATCAATTCGAGGTAATAGATATTTGTTTCAAATAGTGACCTTGTTCAACTGTCTATAATCTATACACAATCTCAAAGTCCCATCTTTCTTTTTGACAAATAAAAATGGTACTCCTTATGGAGATGTGCTAGATCTGATAAAACCCTTGTCTACTAATTCCTACAACTGAGTTTTTAGTTCAATCAGCTCTAATGGTGCTATTCCATAAGGTGTTATTGAAATGGGTGTTGTACTGAGAACCAAATCTATGGTGAATTCAATATCTCTTGTGGGTGGAAATCTTGGAAGATTCATCACAGAACATCTAGAAATTCCCATCTTTCGTTTTGATAAACAAAAATGGTACTCCCTATGGAGATGTACTAGATCTGATAAAACCCTTGTCTACTAATTCCTGCAACTGAGTTTTTAGTTCCATCAGCTTTAGTAGTGCTATTCTATAAGGTGTTATTGAAATGGGTGTTGTACCGAGAACCAAATCTATGGTGAATTCAATATCTCTGGTGGGCGGTAATCTTGAAAGATCATCATGGAACATCTAGAAATTCCCTAATATCTTCCAAATTGGGCTCACTAACTTGAGCATCAATAGCATAGGCCAAATAAATTGAACTTAATCAGTTTAAAAGAAATGAAGTTTAGGAATTAGTTCCTAGGCCACAAAATATAAATGTCATTGGAACTAAGTGGACATTTAAAAAGAAAACCGATGAGAATGGACAAGTAGTTAGAACTAAAGTGAGATTAGTGGCACAAGGTTACACACAAGTAAAAGGCATATATTTTGATGAAACCTTTGCACTAGTAACTAGACTTGAGTCTATCAGATTGCTACTTGTTATTGCTCGCTTGCTTGATTTTAAATTATATTAAATGGATGTTAAGACAACCTTCTTGAATGGTTGTCTTAATGAAGAGGCTTCTATTGAACAATCCAAAGGATTTGAAGATCCTAAATGTCCTGATTTTGTGTACAAGTTGCATAAAGCTTTGCATGCATTGAAACAAGCTCCTAGAGCTTGGTATAAATGGTTGGCAAATTTTCTAGTTAAGAGAGGTTATACTAGAGGTAGCAATGATAAGACTTTTTTAATCAAATATTCACTTAGTTATTTTGTTGTTGCTCAAGTGTATATGGATGATATTTTGTTTGGCTGAACTAACAAAAACAAGACTAATAAGTTTGTTAAGCTAATGCAGGAAGAATTTGATATGAGCATGGTAGGAGAATTAAATTTCTTTCTTAGATTACAAGTTAAGCAAATAGATGATGCGATATTCATATTTCAATCAAATATGCTAAGAATCTTGTAAAGAAATTTGAACTTGAAAAGGCAAAACCTATAAGAACTCCTATCTGTATTAAGGTGAAACTTTCTAATGATGATGTAGGAAAGGAGATTGATGCAAGAAAGGAGATTGATGCTAGTCTGTATAGAAGCATCATTAGCAACTTACTTTACCTCACTGCAAGTATACTAGATTTGTGTTTCAGTGTAGGACTTTGTGCAAGCTTTTAAGCAAATCCTAAGAAATCTCACTTGGCAGCAGCCAAGAGAATCATTGGATATGTTCATAAAACTTATGACTTTAGGATATGGTTTTCTAAAGAAACAAATGCTTGTCTTAAAAGGTTTAGTGATGCTGATTGGGTAGGGAATATAGATGACAGAAATAACACATCAAGAGGATGTCGTTACATTGGTACTAACTTGGTTTCTTAGCATAGCAAGAAGCAAAATTCCATCTCCTTGTCTACTGTAGAGCAGAATACATTGCAGCAAGGAGTTGTTGTACATAACTACTTTGGATGGAGCAAATGCTAAGTGATTATCATATTGAACAAAAACATATAATTGTGTTTTGTGATAATACTAGTGCTATAAATATTTTCAAAAATTCAGTTCAACATTCTAGAACAAAATACATTGATATAAGATATCATTTTATAAAGGAGCTTGTAGAGTTAAAGGTGATACACAGTAAACACATCTCCATTGAAAATCAATTGGCTGACTTGTTCACTAAGGCAGTAGAAGCAAGAAGATTTGAGAATCTAAGAAACGCCTTAGGCATTTGTCAATTTTCTGAATAAGCATTGCTTTCTGTTATGTTAATTATATCTGCAATATCATTAGTGTTCTTCTAATTAAGCATGTGTGAGTTATAATACATGCTTTGTTTTATTGAGATAGTGGTTAAATGAAATAAAAAATACAGAGAGGGCTACTGGTATATAATGTGTGAAAGTATCATTAAGAGTAACTTTAAGATATCTGAGAAATATGTTGAGGTCACCCACCCAAGCGAAAAAGGCTACGTCTATATTTTGTAAAAGCTACTGTATTTAATTCATAATCCAATGTGATTAGTTTGTGTAAACATGTCAAAATGATATTTTTGGCATCTCAATTGAATGAAAAATGAAGTCAATCAACTTTTTTGTATTTACTGCAAACAGCTTTAAAATATGCTTCACTAGAATGATTCATATAATGTTTAGATATTGTTGTTAGGTTAACTATAATTGTTATTATAACATATGATGTCATTTGTGCCTGACTAAAATTTGACTTTCATGTATGTGTTCATTTGTCAAAGGTGCCATGTCAACATTATTGGTTTGAGGGGGAGAGTTTTCAATGGCAGGAATCTTTGTCTTTATAGAATTCCTTATTTTAATCAAAATCAATTTTTGAATATATGTCATTATTTGCATTAATGGGCTTGTTTTGGAAATTGAATAAAATAAAATTTGAATTTGTTTTTTGGAAATTGAATTAGACTAGGACTCTTTCTTTTCAAATATATCACAAACTCAGTTAGGGTTAGTTTGTTTTCTCTCAAATTCGTGTATTGCATTCCATCTCTCTTTCTCTCTCTTGTATCTCTGTTCTTCAAACCCTTGCACAACAACCACATAGATCACAAATCAAATCACAACAATGACATCTTCAACTAAATATGAGAAATCCACTAGTAGTTCATCATCATCAAATGATTCCAGTAATCACACCAGTGATAACAGCTCATAGTTATAACAATCACAAAATCATACAGAGATTTTGATTGATCCTACGATGAGTGATGATGAAGAAGTTCCAGTTGGGCGAATGAATGACAAAATCAAGCCCAAGTTTAACAAGTTTTTCACCACAGAAGTGAAGAACAACTTTCTGAAATACACTTTGAAGAGGAAGTTGCAGATTGAAATGCCAGCGAAGGTTTCTGATTTCAACAAATATGGCATTGGTGAGCTTCTAGAGTCCATCTACTGGACCAGAACAGTAAACAATTTTCTGCCTCCTGTTAAGACTCTCATTTAAGAGTTTTATGCTAATATATCTGATTCAATTGATAGTTCAAAAAGTATTTATTATCACAAGGTATATTATAGAGATAGATTGGTGAAATTTTCTCCCAATATGATTAACACATTCTTTGATGTTCCTATTGGGAGTTTACATTATGCTGATGATAATTTTGATATGGAATCTGTTCTTAAAGAGTTAACTGGTCGTGATGATTTGAAATGAAACTTAAAAGATAGGATTGATAAAAAAAAAAATTTGATTGTTCCCTTCAACCCATCAAAATCAAGATAGAGATGATAAAATGAAATTTTTGTTTTGTTTGTGCACCAATAGACTAATTAATTTGGGTTCGTGGATATATAGGCTTATAGTACAAATTGCACCTTACAAATCTGATTATCATTTGCTTGTGTTTCTTTATTTGATTCAAAGAATTTAGCTTAAAATGGAGTTTCAATGAGTTCTAAACAGAGATCTAAAATTCTACCTAAGCCTATCATAGCCTATTACGAAAGGCTTCTTATCTAGATTTCATGACAAAACTGATTTTCCTCATCATCCTCAACCGAGACTAAGGAGGATTAGATCAAATCCAATAAGTAATGTAGAAGAATAACTTGCTCTAATCAATGTTAGTCTAGTTGAAATTGTGCAGGATATTAAGGCAAAGCAATCTAAATAGACTGCTGTTATGACAGACAAGGCAGCAGAGAAAAATTAGAAGAAAAAGGGTGAAAAGAAGAAATTAAAAGGCATTGAGTTGAAGAAACAGAAAAAGGTCAAGCTTGTCGAGAAGAAATCTATCAAGAAGCAAGCTACTGTAGAGAAAGCTTCTGATCAACTTAAAGTAGAACCATCTCATGATCCGAGCATAGAAGAACCAGCTCAAAAGAAAATAGTGCCACCTATTCTTACTCCACAGCATACTCCACCATATCATGAAGAATCTCCACATGAATCGGCTGCTGAACTAGAGAAAGTAGCAGAGGAGATTCCACCAAAACTTGTAGCTGAATCACACGTGGGCTTATGCACAATGTTGAAACTAGTGTTGAGCAGTTTGACAAAGCTATTTGCAAGATTGTGGCAGAAGTTACTGCATCTTCTTCTGATACAACAGCACAGCAAGACAATACAACAGCTTCTAAGCAATCTACTCCATCCACCACAGGCAAAAGGTTCAAGACCAAAGCTAGCAAGTCCGGCCTAGAGTACCAGCCAAGCTGCCTGTTTGCAAATCCATAAGATTTAATTGATTTCATATTAGTTTTTGAATTTTACTTTTACTTTATGCTTTGTTTTTTAGTTTTTTTTGGAACTTGTTCTAAAACCAAGGGAGAGAAGAGTGGTTTCTAACTTTACTTTGATTTTTGTGTTTGTTTTATTTTACTCTAAATTGATCTTTACTTAAGATCAATGTGTTATTCAGGGGGAGTTAGGGGGAGTAATAGTTTTTGCTCTGATCTTGTATGCATTTGAACTTTGTAGGAACTCATTTGTTTTGCATGCATATTTAAATTGTCTACTTTGTATTTGATTAACTTCGATTTCTTTATTTTAGTTAATTAACTTTGCTTATTTTGATGTATTATTAGCTTTGATAACTTTACTTGCAAGTTCTTTATTAGTCACATTAGCTCTAATTACTTTACTCGCAGGATATTGGATTTTAGTCATTTTTCTGTTGTGGTTGTTTCTGTTATGTGTTTATTGGTATGATACTTTCAGTTATGTTTGATGTATTTGTTTTCAATTGCATTAGACATGTGTTTACAACAAGCTGATCATTTTTCAGAGACAGTGTTGATGTTTTCATCACAAGTTGTCAAAAATGAGGAGATTGTTAGTGTCAAACGTGACACCTTGGCATGTGCCATGCACATGATTATTTTGGACAAACTAGTAATTAAAACTTTAATTTGTATTCTTTCGTATTTTATTGCTTCTAGAAGTCTTTATTAGGAAGTATTAAATTCATATTGAATATCTCTCATTAGATTAGGATATTATTATAGTATCCTGATTGACTTAAGAGTATATTTTATTAGTGTCCTAATTTACTTAGGAGTTTATTTATATCATTTCCTATATTATTGATCATTATCCTATTTTTACCAATTGAGTTTTATTGAGATTCTATAGGATTTGATGAGAAGGGCAACTAATTTCACACTATATATATAATGTTATTTCATATAACTTCTATATATCAAGAAATTGAGAAGAGCTTCAACGCAAAATTGGAATGCATCTTTGATTATGTTTTGTGAAAGTTTTATTCATGTATGAGAGGTTGTTTTCATCCATGAATTTTGTTTATGTCTGTTTAAGTTAATACTCACTTGAGAGAACTTGCAAGTTGAGTGTTTATGCAATTCAGTGTTAGATATTATTGTTACATGTTACTCAATAGTTTGTTGTTAAGTTGTCAACATCAGAGAGTGGACAGTATCACGAGAGTTTAAGATCTTGTTAGGATTTTATTTTACAAATATTAGGCCAGTATATGAGAGTGAGTCAGCACTATAAACACAACTAAATATTGTACAAATAAGAACGTATTGAATTGTAACTTTAAGATGTCCGTGAACGTAGGTTTTTATAACCGAATCAAGTAAATCCTCCTGTATCATTTTATACAACAGTTTTCTCTTATATTATGTATAACTAATCCATACTTTCAGATCTCACAGTAATGACTAATAGTCTCATGTACATGAAATTCATGAACCGTTGTTTTTGCACTGTACCTTATCGGATAATTTCCCACTTGATATTTCAAGAGTGAATGAAAGCTCAGGATTTCTTTTAGTCATGTTGGTAAATTTTAGACAGTTTTGGAGCAAAGTCACGATCTTAATTTCATCATATAAAAATATTATAACCCAATCATGTGTTGATTTTAGTGTTTGTATTTTATTGGTTGCAAGTAAAGCCCAGTACCTGTAAATGCATTGGCTTCAGTGAGGGATCCTCTAAATTATTAAATTATTGCCATTGTTGTATAAAATTTTCAACACTTTTTTTTTTGTAAAGAAAAATTCTTTCACTTGTAGATTCTAGGAGTTGATTAATGTGTAAAGTATTCAAAGTTTTTCTACAGCTAGGTGGGTTTACCAATCATAGGCTTATATGAAGACTTCAGTCATTAGCATTTCCTTGTTGTCTTTGGAGAGACAACCTTTATTTGAGTCCTTTTTTAAAAAAAAAAAAAATTGCAAAGAGCGTGGATGATACAAGAAAAATTAATTAAATATAATATAAAAATGACACTTAATCAGAGGACATAATGAGCCAATCCTCACGCTTTTGTAGGATGTGTACACTGAATTCTAGTCTACAGTCGTAGCAAAACTGAGATAACAGAATAACAAAGAACAAGCTCCAGTCCTTTTTTCAACAGTTTCATTTGCTTTGTCTTAGAATAAAATCAATGGATTGATATAATTTTTCCTTTTTATTAAATCTTCGATGGAAGCAGAAAACTAATTCTGATTTTGTTCAGAACTCTGTTTATGATATGGTATATTGATAACCTGGCTTTTTGTTTACAGGCAATAGATTAGCTAAATTAATGAAAGTTGCATGACATACATAAAGTGTGGGCCTCTGTTTTCATCACTCATATACAACCCAATGATGGGTCAGAAGTATAGACCCCACCAAAACAAAGAGAAGACAAAGCATAGGCACATCCCCACGACACGCTTGCAGAAGTTTGTTACCAATCAAGTGCTTGCCTGACACATTCACCAGCCACACCAACAACAAATAGAAACAAACCCAGATGCACAACCAACCAAAGTTTGGTTTCATCAAATTTTAACATCAAAACAGACCAATCTACATCTCCCCATCTTCCACTCCTCTCTGCCTTCACATGGCCAAGATTTGGGGTTTCTTTCATACTCCAGCTCACATATGCAAAAATTTCTATAATTCCATTCATGCTACCCTACCCCACTCGTAATTTGTTCAAGAAAAGAGCAAAGGCAATTGCCATTTCTGGTCTATGGTCTCATAGATTTAAAAAAAAAAAAAAAAACCCTAACAAAGAAAATGGTACAAGTTATTATAAGCATTAATTTTATACAACTTCAAATTAAGATCAGCACTTTCACCTACTTCACCATTGATACAAGTTATTGTTCATTGTGCTTGTGGGCTGCCCAGTTGCCATTGCTTGTGGAAAAAAGCTATAATAAGGTTGCTCATGTTGATTCGATCCGCCAGGTTCCGGGTGGAAAATTTGTTCTTCAACATTTCCCTTTACTACAAAAGACACATAAAACAAAAAAAATTGAGTTGAAGTTAATGGGAAAAAATTTGAAATTAGTGGAATGTAATTGGGCTAATGGCTTATAATTAACTCACTTGATAAGGTAGTGATTCAATATCACGGCATTCAGTGCTATGGAAGGCTAGATAAGGTGGATGGTGCTTGAATTTCAAAGTTTGGCACATTGAATTTGTTGTGGGAGGGGCTAATGTGAGAAAACCTCCATGGAAAACCCCATTTTCTTTGCTGCTTTTCTTGGAATTGTTAGGTTCCAATATGAAATTTGAGCATGATGAGCCTCCTCTGCCAAATTTGGGAACGACACTACATAAGCAAACAACAATTCTTACCACAATAACACAAGAGACCAAACTAGAAAGAGAGTTAAACGAACCTGGAAATTGTGTTACTGATTTCAAAATTGATTGTGTGTCCACTGCCACATGACGCTGAATCATCTGATCTCCTGATTCTGAGAGGGACAATTGGAGGAAATTTATAGTGGAAAGAGGAGAACCCTGGTGGATTGTCTAGAGAGAAGGGACATGACCTCTTCATGCCAACCGTCTGTACTAAATTTCAACAAAGTTCACCAAGTTAAAATCAAAATCGGATTGGAGAAAAAAAAACCATAAACTTCGAGAGTAAAGATGATACCAACAATATAAATTCTTAGATCCAGTGCTGATCTGATTATGCTAAAAAAGCTAAAATACCCTAAATGGTAATTTTCATAATATATAATAAAATAAAACTTCATAAATTTTAAAATATGTTTTAATAATGTAATTAAAACTAAATTTTTATATACATAATAAGTAATACTTAATGTTATTTTGTTTTTATAGGTAAAAATATTTTTAATGAGAATTTATTTTTGAAAGCTTATGATAAAAGATATTTGTTATATTTTATCTTTATAAAACTTTTAATTTTTTAATTAAATTTATATAGAAAATAAACTACTTCATGCATTTGACTTCAAGATAATTGTTGGTATCCATTACGAAGGTTGATGTTTTAGTGTGTTTGGCATCACTACATGGCAAAAACATTTCAATTTCATATAGTTAATCTATGGACCTTCTGAGCATTGTTGTCTCAAAAAGCGTGGCATGATTGCAAAAGACAATGGAATATTTGAGGATTATGCCAACAGTAGTGTGTGCTGTATTAAAAAAATGATTAATTTAATATAATTAATTATTTAATGTAATATTGTTTTTAATAAAATTTTAATTTTTAATATATTTATTTAAATTTATTCACTTTGAATAATTGAATTGGGTTTTTTTTAACTTATTTGATTATTTTTTCATAATACAATTATTTTTAACAGAAATTTGTTGATGATAAGAATGAAACTTTTAAAATCAAAGATAATGGAGGAGGATTTTCATCAAACTCAATGGAGATTCATAAAATTTACCCTATTTTTTTTTCAAAGTTTTTAGGAAATATACTTAGTATGGAAAAAAATTAGTTTGAAATACTTTACAAAACAGTTATTTTTTTCTATAAAATTAAGAAACTACTATAAAAGTAAAACCATAAATTTTTTTTAAAAAAAATCCATTATCCATTTACCATTTTGTAGTACTCAATGGCTTTTAACTCTATTTTTTTAAAATATTATATGAAAAAGGTGTTCGGATAACTCAATTAATAAAATTTATTTAATTTTAAAAAATTATTTTCGGATCACAAACTATATATGTCCTTAAAAATATATTCCATAGATTCTAAAAAATTAAGATGTCACCTATACCTATGAATAATACAATTTTGAAAGATTTTTTAAATCCTTTAAAGTTTCAATCTATTTAAAAAACAATATTTTTTTCCCAAACCATTATACGGAGGCATTTAATATTACTATTTGTTTTAAAATATTCTCCAATGTATTTTAATTTTTTAAAATCATTGTAAAATAGCCTTATTATCATTATTAATAAATATATATTGTTTCTAGCTACACAACTAAACTATTACGTATGTGATAAAAAATCTTAATCTACAAGTGGTGTCACTTTATTTCCTGACAAAAAAATAAAAGAAAAAAATTACAAATGGCCAACTCTTTCCACTTCACTTTGCCCATCTTTCAACTCCAAGCTCTTGGGACTGACCATTTGAGCATTTATTTTTGCTTTTAGAAGTTTAGAAAGACTTTCAACAACCATTACTTTGTTCTTTTACAAGTAAAACTGATGTGAATATAGTGGATAAGAATTAAAAAAGACATGTAGAACGAAGAAATAATGAAAGTAAACAAAAACAAATACGGAAGAAAAGTGAAAGAGAGACCACAGAAACCAATCATATTATAGCCTTAGTTTATTAATTTCTTTTGACCAAAACTTCATACCGCTCCAACGTGGCTTTGGCTACGGTGCATCGGTTGTACCGGTGCACCACTTTTCTAAATTTTTGTAATTTTAGTGTAAAAGTTGTAAATTTTTGTATAAAAATCGTAAATATGAAAAAAAAAGTTGTAAATGAAAAATTTTTCAATTTTTTGTAAATTAGTGTAAAAGTTGTAAATTATTGTATAAAAGTCGTAAATGTGAAAAATTATTCATTTACAACTTTTTTTTCATATTTACGATTTTTATATAAAGATTTACAACTTTTATACTAAATTTATAAAAAATTGAGAATTGATGCACCGGTACAACCGGTGCACCGCAGTATGACCCCTCCAACGTGTAAGCCACGAAAAATAGTTGGTAATAATAAATATCTAAACGAACATTTGATAAACAACTGGAGATGAGTGAGAAAATATTTTCATGATAGTATGTAATATTGGGGAATTCGTGTATTCTCGTTGTTGACAATGGAGGAAGGAGGCGATGATGCCGTGTTGATGAGGTGTGACAGCGATATCATAGCTAAGCTGGCTGTTGGCCGCAGGTTGCGTAATCAATGGGAATGATCACTGATTATTTTCCTTTAATTAATGATGGATAGTTTACATGAACCTGTAATATTATTGTTACCGACAATAAAGCTTTCAATATTTAGATTCTTTTAAAAAAAATCTTAAAGTTAAGTTGTTAAAATTCAAACTCAAAGATCATTATCTATTCTCTAACAATAATTCTACAAGTCTATATATAAAGTTTGTATACAAAATTGATGGACCAAAATTCTCTCCTGATCTGACCTTCACCTTAGCAAAATAAAAACATATGATTAACAGTTAATACACAGTAAATGAGAGAAGAGAAAGAATATAATAGATATCAACCACATAAAGTTAATAAAATCTACTTGATACAAGATCTTCAAAAGCTAAGGCAAAGCTAGGATGATGAGAGGATCCTAATCCAAAATTGATATGGTATCAAATGAATTAAAAAATTAATATGAGTTGTTAATGTAATAAATACTGATAAGTTATGTGGTATTGAATAAGTGATGTCACATCTATTTTGTATACAAATTTTATAAATATAGCATTATTCATATTCTAAATATCATTATCATGTAAATAACATGTTTTAATTCATGAAAGACTATCAAGTTTCTCCCGAAATTAATTGAGTGAAAATGTGATCATTAGATAACATTTAGCACCTATGTCATCAAGATTAAAACCACAATGAAAGTGATAATAACCTGATTAATGAGGCATCTTTCGATCAATTATATATTGGGCAAATCACATAGATCACCCTTAGGTTTAGGGTTTATTACACACATTCACTGTTTTCACTTTTTAATCAGCGGTACCCCCATGTTTTGAAAATACATTATTGACCATCCTTATGTGACAGTTTCTGTTAAATTGCACACTTTTCCATCCATTTGCACTGCAATTACTAAAATACTGCACGCAGTTGTATTATATAAAACATTTGAATCTATTAGAAAAAGAAACATGACGTGATTTGACAACTTTACCCATGACAATATAAATTAATTATTGACTTTTCCAATGTATAAGCTAACTAAAATGACAATTTTAGCCCTTCAGAAATAAAAAATTCAGGTAACCATTGGAAACTATCTGTTGTAGCCATGCGAAAACACGTGTTGCATTATAAATCCTGATTTCTCACACCATTATACAACTCTTGTGCTTGCCATTTTCATTCAATCGTGCACTTCTTTTACTCAAACATTCAAGCCATAAAATAATATAATTTAGCATTTATATAGAAACAGAGAAGTGCAACTCACAACAATAGCAGTTAGAAGCAATATTAATTAGCAACATAAGTACAATGAGTTGATCGGGCTCAAGTTTTGTAAGGCACAACAGCAACTCATCTACTAATGCAAGAATTAGGAGGAAAATAGTGATTGGTAACATAATAAGGTTCAAAAACAGGAGGTGCAAGTGTGGTGTAAAAGCTGGTGTTATGATATCTGAATCTTCTAATAATCCAGGTAAGTATATTTTACATGTAAGAATGGTAGATGCAACTTCTTTAGTTGGTGGAAGCCTGAGCCTAACCCTAAAGAGTTTGATGAGGATGCCAATTTCTTTCATGGTCACAGCCAAGATATGGATGCTACTGACAATGTTATAAGAGAAATGCAAGTGGATGTGAGGCAATTGCTAAACAGAAGTGACATTCTCATAGAGTTTGAAGAAGAAATGAAGAATGCTATTATGCTATGGAAGTTCCTAGTCTACATTTTCATATTGTTTATACTTGCATGCCTTGTAAAGATGATGTAATGTAATGACTCATATATAATGTAATGTAAGGACTGATATTCTCTAAATTGACATTCATTAGGAAATAACCAAACTAGTAAACTTCAAAACCAATGAATAAGCTAACCAGCAAATAACATCACTAGCTAATAACTAAATCATCATTCATTATCATCATTGTATTATTATAATCCAAAATAACAAAGCTGCAGAAAGGAGAGATAAGTTCTTGTTTTGAATAGAATGCCTTATGTCGTCCATTTAGACAACCATATAACGCATAATATTCATCTACTTCATAAAAAAAATCACAACCTTAAACCCTATGTAAAGGGCTATACATCTTCCTTGACAAAAAATTATGTACTAGAGATGCAATTATATGTTGCTTTACAAAAAAATTACATACCTGGCTGCAATTTATAATATATGAAAACCAAAATACCCCCAAAAACTAATTGACTGCATAAAGCTAAACTTGTTGGGTTTGCTTTCTTTTCCTACCCTTCCTTGAAACTGCATTATTACATAGATGAAATTAGGAAAAAAAATGAAAAAAATTAACTTAAGCCATGTAAAACAATACCTTGCCTTCTACTATTCAATTTGTTGGCCTCTTCTGGTTAATCAGATTGCTGAGATGGTAGAGGAGCAGAGCAGCCAATAGTTTAGGATGATTGTGTTGGCTGAGGAAATGATGGCTGTTGTTGAAATGTTATTGCCTATTGTTGAGATGAGGAACCATGATTGTTTGCTGATATACGGTGAGATATTTTTCTTGCCTTCAACATCATGAAAAAAATAGCTAGTAAAAATAACATAATAGTTATCTGAACTTTATATATTTTTTAAATTAATAAAGTTTATAACTAAGACCTTTTTGTTTGTTGATGGAGCAGCTTTGCAAGACCTCCTGTTGTGGTTGAAACCTCCACATTTTGAACATGTCATTGTAAACAAGGCATTGGCAATGGGGTTTTCATCTGGAGCCCTTCTTCTAGCTTTCTTTGGCCTCGCTACCTTTGTTCTCTTCTTTGGTGCTTGTAGCTCATTGCAAGGCACTTTTGGCCACTCCATCTGGTCTGGTGTAGGCCTTATGTATGATCATATGTGGCAATATATTTATCCTTCAACAAATTTTGTCCACAAGTTGATGGACATCCATCCTTCTCTCATTTGCACATGCAATTACCTGTACACAAGGGATTCCTGAAATCTGGAACAAACCACATGAGCACCATTTTTCATTTAGTTTCACAACATAAGTCCTCCCTTTATAAACTCCCTCAAACTCCAACCCACCACACCAGTATATCTACATTAACCTACTTTTCTCACCTCTATCCTTAATAACAACCCTAATATTTGGGCCAACATCATTTTGCCGCCTCATACATTCCTTTATTTTGTTGACAGGAGACAAAACTAAAGTTAGAACAAATTTTAAATAAAATTAATTAAAAATGTAAATACACTTACTTTCGCTGCATTTTTTTCATGATCTTTCTTCTAATGTCTTCCATCATGTTAAGATAAGTTTGAGCCCAATGACAGTTGATCCATGAATTAAAGGATTATGTTATGTTGTTGGTGACATTGTCCACCTTCACTCTTTCATTGAAGGCATGTCTGCTCCAACTTGTAGGAGGGATGTTTGCCAAACCAGCCATATGCAGCAGCATCAATATTTTTGATCTCATCCATGGCAAACTAGAAATCATTCACATTTGCTTCCTTGCAAGCTCTCCAAAATAATCCCTGCAATGCTAGTCCTGTGTGTTCTCTTTTGAAATTGTTATATATGTGCTTACAAAAATATCTATGTGTTGCATTTGGCCATTGAACACTTAAGGCATTAATAACCCCTTTCTGTCTATCACTCATAAATGTCATAGGCAGTCCTAATCCATCCACCCCCTAGGTGTTCACCCAAATGTTGCAAGAACCAGTTCCATGTTGCATTACATTCAACTTCACACACCCCGAAGGCAAGTGGAAACATACCATTATTTGCATCTATGCCAACTACAGTTAGTAAAACCCCACCCATAGGGCCCTTTAGGTGGAACCCATCAACACCAACAAAGGGCCTACAACCACTTAGAAACGCTAATCTTTGTGAATGAAAACTAAGGAAAATACTTTGAAATCTAGGTGTAGCACTTATGGATGATGCATCTGCCTTAACAAGGACAGTGGAACCTGGGTTGGTAAGATAGATAATGTTGGCATATTTGTGTAACATACTAAGGGATTGTTTATAGTGCTCACCTATGTCCTCCAAAGCCTTAACCTTAGCCCTATATAACTTATGTCTTGAAGGTTCAAGACCATATCTCTTGTTTATATCTTTCTCCAACCAGTCCACATCAAGGTTTGGATTATCCCTAAAATTCTCCAAATAATTCTTAGCTATCCACAAATAAGTGCACTCAGGAGTATTAGGTTGCTTCTCACAGTCATGGATAGGATAAAGGGTTTTAATTTTAAAGGTTACAAGGTCTTGGGTTTTGGAGGCATGAATCCTCCAATGGCATCTCTCATCAGCACACTTACAAGTCACCTTTTCCCTCTCATTCTTAATTCTTTTCAACTTAATCCCATTTTGGACTGAGTACTCTTAAGTACTTGTCTAAAGTGACTCAAATTGTCAAATGTTTAACCCACTACTAATTCAATCTTTCCATCTGTGCTAGGTTTAAAAACATTCCTACTATGAACCTTAGCCATTCTAGCACTGCCCAATTCTTCATCATCTGAACTACTCACTATTTTCTCAAACTTCTCCCCATCACTTTAATATTCAGATTTGTCGTCTGATGACAAATCTTCACTATCACTATCATTACTAAGCCCACAGCCTAGCCCACTATCCTTATGTTCCATTTCGACCTCAAAATCAGGCATTTAGTCTGCATTAGACTCAGAGCTAAAATGAGACTGCCTATGGCTGGGTGATTTACCTATAAACTCTTCATCACTATTTTCATTATCTTCTATTTCAACTGCTCTAAACTCAGGTTCAACATCTAAATTTCTTTCTTTACCACCTACCAAATCAGGCTCAAGTTCAAGATCATTTGAGGCCAAGTTTGCCTAAGATGGTGGTTCTACATTTTGCTCATTAGCACCTACCAACTCAGGCTAAGGTTTAGAACCATCTGAGGCCAGGTTTGACTCAAATTGTGATTCTACAATTTGCTCCTTGGCACCTACCAACTTAGGCTCAAGTTGATGACCAGTTGAGGCAAGGTTTGACTCAAATGGTAGTTCTAACTCTACTTGTTGATGCTTAACCCCTTCCAAGACAAGTTCAGATTCATTAACAGTCACTTTAGCTATTTTATCATGAAAATGAACTTTTGATTCATTTGTGGTCATTTCATTTACAAATTGCTAACCTACTGCCTCTTCGGATACATTAGATGGCCTTTCATTTTAAGGTTCACTAACCACATTTCCTTTTAAAAGACCTATAAAATCATATCTAGCCTGTAATGGATCAATTTTCAAAGTGATAACTTCTACTTTAATATTAATATCTAATATTCCCCTCTTTTCATACATATTCAGCAACTCTAGAAACTAAGAGTCAGTTTTAATAATAAACTCCTCACTATGCCATGGCAATCTAACAGTGAAACTAATATCAGTATAATCTATAAGCCCCAGCTTATAAATTTCATTAGCAGCCTGAAAAAGACCTATAACACTAACCTTATCACCATCTACTTCCCCAGTAGGATACTCAGTTCCCCAACAACTAAGTGTCAAATTGAAAATAGACATCGCAATGCATATACTACCATTTGTATCATTAGATATTCAGAAGCACAAAAAAAAAAAAAAATGAAAATAGCAACTGATAGGTGTCTATTTATGTATTACTTTCATATCAATTTGTCCATGTTTCTTTGCTATATTCCTTGGTATTTTTATGTTTTTGTGTGGTTTTGATGTTTGCAGGAGTTTTGGAGCAACTTGCACAAAAATGGAGTAAAACCCTTCATTTTCACCTCTGCTAGTCAACCATCTTCTCGGATTTAATTGTATTGATATACAATGAACCCGATGACATATCATATACCGTTGAAAAGCTCTCGAAGTCTACTTTTTGGAGAAATTTACGGTTTATGAATCTATTCAGTGTACCGAAAGTTGTAATCAAAACAGTGTGAGAAGTGTAGAAATGTAATTCCACACATCACTGTAGCATGTATAATACGGGACACTGTAGCACGTTACTGTAGCAGAGTATTTAAACACATTTTAGGGTTTTATTTTCATAACTTGAAAGGGGGAGAACGTGGAGGAGGCTGCATCTTTGGATTTCTCTCATCCCTTGGAGTTCTTGAAGGAGAAAGAAGGCTTGGAAAGAGGACGAACTACAAAAGAAGATTCATCTACAAAGAGATTTTCAAAGATTTGCTAAGTTTTTCTTTCCTTTTCAATTCTGGAATTTCTCTGTATTGTATTTATGATTTTTTGAACATGTGTAACTAAATCTGAATTGGTTGAGGGTGATTTCAAAGCCCTTGATATGGTTTTTGTGAGTTGATTGTGTAAGAAATTGTTATCCAATTCTCTAATTGAAGTTGCTTGTATTTTCCCATATCTAATGCTTATGATTGCTTGCTGATTGTATTTGGAATGGCCAACTGAATATAATTTGGTTGTTGTCTATTGCTAGATTAGAAATCTTGATCCGTAATTGTCATGAATTTCCAATCATTAGTAGCAAAATTGTGATCAGAGATTGCAATTGGAAAATACAACCTATGTTAAATAATCCGAACTTGTGTGATTATTGCTTAGATCAACCTATCTTTCTTATCGTAATGCTTCCATTGAATTAAACTCAGAGAGCTTGTTCTAGGTTGTTTAATGGATAGAGATTAAATAAAGAGCTTGTTTTATTTAACAACAAAGTAAGAAAGATTGGGATAACAGAGCTTGTTGTTATCTACGGTTGATAATTTCAATGGTGTAATTGGATGACAATTCTACGATTAATTCGCAAATCCATATCTTGTGGTAGAGAAGGATCCCTTAACCAGCTTTCTCTCATTGATTTTTCATTTAAATTAACTTTCTGTTTTGTTATTCTTTACTTGCATTCTTATTTCATTTAGTTAATCATTCAACAAAACCCCCCCTGTTTAGTTTATTGTTGCTGGAAATAACAAATTCAATTAGAATCAATCCTCGTGGGAACGATATCTTACTTATCACTTTATTACTTGTGCGACTAGTATACTTGCTAGTTTCGAACGCATCAAGTTTTTGACGCCGTTGCCGGGGATTGATTTTCTAATCGATTTGTTATTTTGTTTTCATTGTTGATTCATATTTTTTTTGTTTTTCTTTTCTGATTGTTTGTGTTTAGGTGACATGGCAGTAAACTTCTAACAATTCAGTAGCCGATTTGAGCCACAACTACATTGGAGAGTAAATGAGGTAAGCACTCCGAACATTGAACAACAACTTTCTGAGCTAACCTCTCTTGTGGAAAACATGGCTGTAGGAGATATGCAAAAATCTTATGCATGTGGGATATATTCTACCATGGAGCATCCAATCGACATGTATCCAACTTTACAAGAAGAATATATGGAACGAGCCAATGCCATGGGTGGATTTTCAGGACAATCAAGGCAATGGTATGATCCCTTCTCTAATACTTACAATTCCGGATGGATAGATCACCCCAATTTTAGTTACGGGAATCATCAACCGATCGCCCCAAATGGCATACCAAATTGGCCACAAGGTTTCAATCAACCTAGAGTGTAGCAACCATTTCAAATGCAACCACCACTAATGCCACATCCAGCACCACAACCAGCTTCACAAAACTCAGGTATGTCCCTCTAGGATATTGTTAATGCACTTGCCACTAACACAATGCAATTCCAGTAGGAAACTGGGGCAAGTATCCAAAACCTGGCAAATAAAATGGGACAATTGGCTACTAGCATGAGCAAATTCGAGGGCCAAGACTCAGAAAAATTATCTTCTCAAACGGTGATCAATCCAAGCGAGACTGCTAGTGCGATAACTTCGCGAAATGGAGAGCAATTAGATGTCTTGCCAGGAAAATCACAAACTAATGAAGGAGATGACACCACATCCACCATGAACAAAACATTGACTTCTCAGGTAAATCCTATAACTCCCATTCCTTCATATGTTTCTCCTCCACTTTTTCCTAGTAGATTTGCAAAATCGAAGAAAGAGGAACAAGAACAAGAAATCCTGGAAACTTCTCACAAAATCGAGGTAAATATACCACTTCTGGATGCTATTGAGCAAGTACCTCGTTGTACAAAATTTCTCAAGGAATTATGCACCAACAAGAGAAAGTTGAAGGGAAATGAGAAAGTAAGTGTGGGGGAAAATGTTTCAGCTGTATTGCAAAGAAAAATTCCTCCAAAATGCAAAGATCCAGGTACGTTCATCAGTCCAGGCACCATTGGTAATACCAAGTTTGAAAGAGCTATATTAGATTTAGGAGCATCTATTAATGTCATGCCATATTCTATTTATGCTTCTTTAAATCTTGGACCTTTTGCGAAAACTGGTATTACCATTCAGTTTGCTGATCATTTTAATGCATATCGCAAAAGAGTTGTGGAATATGTGCTTGTGCAGGTGAATCAATTGGTTTTTCCAGCAGACTTCTATGTCCTTAAAATAGAGGATGAGACATCTCCTAATCCAACACCGATTCTTTTAGGGAGACCATTCTCGAAAACTGCTAGAACAAAGATTGATGTTCATGATGGCATTCTCACCATAGAGTTTGATAGCAAGGTGATCCGTTTCAATATTTTTGAGGCAATGAGGTACCCTAGTGACTTACATTCTGTTTTTGTAGTTGACGTTACTGATTCTCTGCCACAACAATGTTTTGAGTTAACTTGCAAGAATGGATTGGATGTAGCTATTAGTGAGCACATAGGGACAGAAAATTCTAAGGAATCAAGAATTTTTATACAAGTGTCCAAATAAATGGAGGAAGCTGTGGCAAGCTTAGATGAGATCATAGCTATAGCCACAAATAGGTATGATGTTTCGTACATTGAATTGCCTTTATCTAATGAGAAACTTCTTCCTTCTGTGATGAAAGCCAATACCTTAGAGCTTAAGCCACTTTCAAATCATTTGAAGCATGGATTCTTGGGTGAGAATGATACTTTGCCAATTATAATAGAAATGGGCCTTGCACCACTACAAGAAGAGAAACTCGTCCAAGTACTTAGAGATCACAAAATAACTATTGGGTGGACGATTGTTAACATCCAAGGCCCAGCCATATGCATGCAACAATTCTTGTTGGAAAAAGGATCCAAGCCCATTAGAGAAGCACAGCAGAGATTGGACCCTCCCATGATGGAACCAACGTCGGGCTGAGGACGGTAAACCAAGCGCTTATTGGGAGGCAACCCAATGTTTTTGCAAAATAAATAAAAAGAAAAAGAAAAGAAAAATAAAATAAGGTAATAATGATCGATTTTTGTGTCTCGAGGAGATTCCTTTCGTAAGCCATCAAATTGATCAGGTTTTATCTCTCTTTGCCATCTGTCTCATTTGTTTTTATATTTTTTTACTTGTTTTTTACTTTTGTTTGTTATTGTGTTGTTATCTCTTTTATGTGTCTTTGTTTCGTTTCTGCTCTTTTCTTTTCCTTTCTTTTGTTCAATTTGATTACTCTGTGCTTTGAGCTCATTTGTGCAGCAGCTTGTGGAAACATCCAAACGGAAGTTGAAGTCATTCGCCAAAGGTTTGAAACGTGCATATCTTGGAGAAAAACCAACCCGATCGCATTATCGGTAATATCTCTTCTTTTCTCCTCTTCAATGGATGCCAATATCTTTCTATCGAACCTTCGTAAATATTTCCCTTCACTTCCTCAAAATGCTGTGTTTAAAATTTATAAAGTACGGATGACTAGACTTTGGGCGTTGATGCTCCTAAATGTGCCTGCGGATATCCGATGGCTTATTGAAGCCAAGGTAAGATTGTCTGGTGAACCTGATATTATCCTAGCAAAATACATGCCTGGTCTAGAAAAGAGCTACTACGCCAAGAGGCGAAGAGCGAAGAGGTTACAAGTATGCTATAAATGTGCTAGATGAAAATGTAACTAGAC
This sequence comes from Boswellia sacra, assembly GCA_013180625.2. Taxonomy (NCBI): domain Eukaryota; kingdom Viridiplantae; phylum Streptophyta; class Magnoliopsida; order Sapindales; family Burseraceae; genus Boswellia; species Boswellia sacra. The sequence continues at coordinate 163,736 of SNVD02003727.1, forward strand.
TTGTCGTTCATTAGGTCTTGTGTCCAGAAATAGAGAAGATAAACTGTCATTTATTAAGAATGGTCTGAGTAATAAGTCGTTGGATAATGTTTTATTAACTCTTGAGTCACATTCTTGTGGACTTGTTCAGCGTGAATTACTTAATTTATGGACACAATTTCGTGAAGAATTGCAGTGTTATAGTCTAGGGAATCTGACTAAAAACGACCCTGTTTGCCAGTTTATAAGAAAACTGGATGGGAAGCAAATCCCCGACTATTAGAAGGCGTTTCAGCCGTTACTGGACGTAAAACCAGAGGAAGATGTGAGCCACAATCACAACTACTTGTATATTTGAATGTGTGTTGTTGTTGTCAAATTTTATTTCTTTCTTGTTTCGTTTTATCTGATTATCAATGTTATTTTTGTGTTGTTGTTGTTTGTTGATTTTGTTTGTTTTAATTTCAAGTTTTCTTTTTGACAAACCATATGACTACCCCATGACATAAGCACACATGGGAGACAAGTGTGAAGGTTTTGTCAAGCTCCGCCGAAAGTATATCTTTACTTTTCATGCTTCACGTGGGAGACAAGTGTGACAGTTTTGTCAAACCCCGCCGAAAGTATATCTCCATTTTTCATGTTTCACGTGGGAGACAAGTGTGCAGGTTTTGTCAAACCTTGCCGAAAGCATATCTCATTTTTTCAAATCTTGGGACGATAAATCTGCATCGAACAACCCCCACCGAAATTATGTCCCCATGTGTCAAATTTGAGAGTTTTACGTGTGTATATATCCATTCTCCATATTTTCAAATGTCATTGTTATAACCTATCTTGCACTTGAAAAGCATATTAACTAACGTGCATCATTGTCTTACACAAGGTTAGAGCACTTGTAGAAATGGAGAAAACACCAATTCGGCGATTCCAAAATATATGCGTATTTTGTGGATCGCAATTTGGTAAAGATGGAGAGTTTACAACAGCAGCTCTTGATCTTGGTAGGACATTAGCTGCGAGAGGTATTAATTTGATCTATGGAGGGGGTAGTCTTGGGTTAATGGGGTGTGTGTCAACAGCTGCATCCCTAGGAGGGAGCAAAGTTCTCGGCATTATCCCTAAACCATTAGCTATACGAGATATCGTGGGTAACACAATCGGGGAAGAGTTACGGTCTCTAGCATGCATGAGCGTATTACACATATGGTCATTAAATCTGATGCATTTATAGCTTTGCCCGGTGGTTATGGTACAGTAGAGGAGATATTTCAAATCACCTCTTGGGCACAGCTAAACATCCATCGGAAACCCATTGGTTTGTTAAATGTCAATAATTTTTTTGATGGTTTGTTGTCTTTTCTTGATCAAGTAGTAGAAAAAACTTCATCTCACAGTCGGCGAGGCAAATCCTGGTTACGGCTTCAACTGCAGGGGAGTTAATTGACAAACTGCAAGAATTCGTCTATTCGCCTGATCCAACAATAGCTCGGATAGATTGGTTTGCAGAAGGTAATAAAAGGTGTAGACTAGATTTAACGCTCCATCTGTAATCTCTATCTATTGGTTTGCTTCGCTTTTGTTTGCTTTCTTTTTATTGTGTTTATTTGAGATTTTTCATGTTATTTCTTTTGAGCTTTTTCAGGCTATTTCTCTCGTTCCAGGTAATATTTTCTAGTCTTGCCTTTTAGAGTGGTGTCTTAAAAAGTTTAAGTCCTCTTGAAATGCATTATGGATCTCTTTCATCCATAATGGCTGAATAAGAAGGCTAACTTCTAAACTTTTTAGACCCATTCTAACTAACTTGTTTGTGTTTGCTGACTTGTTGGACTTTGTTATTTTATGAGTAAGTTTAGTTTTACATAATTTAGAGTTGTTATGTATTTTCGTCTTTATCAGTTTCGATTTAAAAAAAAAATGTGTAAAAACCTGAGAATGGCAGAATATGGGGTTTCTTCAACCCTTGAAACGCATTCTCTCTAAATAAATCTATAGTTTGTTTATTTCATGTTGTTTGAAGTGTCTTGTTTCTTGTTTTGTTCTTTCATAATAAAGGTATATAGGCTGGAAACCTTAAGTCTGCGGGCTACTGGTCCTAAGGATTGTTGAAATATACAATCTTGACTCAGGTGTAACAACGTCACGTACCTCTTTTCTTGCATTTTGTGGGTCAATGATAAGCAATGATTGAATTAAGAATAACTCTTGGAAAATGATAAATGATGCATGGATCTGTGTGCTTGAAATGTATATTGGTTTTTGCTTTACTTTTGATTCATTGCACAACATTGAGCACCGAGCCATTATCACTAAGTTATTTATTTACTTAGAGAAAGTTTATGTAATTTAAGTGTTTCTTCAGATTTCAATGAATTCTAGAACTTGTTTGATGGTCACTCGAGGCGAAATCCTAGACTGTGCAACATTAGGGAAATGATTTAGGCAATCTTTGGACCGTTTGAGCCTTAATAGCCAACCTTAATTGAAATTGATCCCTAGTTACCCCTTTGAGCCTCTGTAAGCTTTTTTTTTTTTGTTAACTCACTAAAAGATTTACTAACCTCAAATGAATTTTTTTTTTCCAAACAGTTTGTCCCTTACCTATGAGCATGTAGATCATTCACGATGACATTTTGAGCTATGTTCTGCTTTTGGGAAGTTAGAGGAGGTTGGATTGTGCCATGAGCAATGCAAGTGAGTTTTATTGTGTTTGTAAAAAAAAAAGAAAAAAACAATATGTCTTATCTTCCACGTACTTAAACATTGAGGACAATGTGTTGTTTAAGTGTGAGAGAAGAGAATTGCAGTTAAAGAAAAAAAAGAAAAAAAAGAAAAAAAGGAAAAAAAAACAGATCTATACCCTTGAGTGCTCTTAAAAAGAATGAAACAACAAAGTGTGGGGGTGTAGTTTCTTTTGTGTTAAAAAAAACAATAATAAAATGAGAGATTGAGTGTTCTGAATAAGTTTGGGGGAGTCACTTGGTGAATTCGAACGAATTTTTTAATGTTATGTGGTTGAGCTCTACATAATCTGGAATGATTTCTATGTTTGCGGGTGATTTGAGCTAAATTATTATCTTTTATCATACCTTCACCCAATCCAAACGTTACAAGCTTAATAAAGCCCTACTTGATCCTTGATGTTGTGCATGTCTACATTAGTGAAAAGTGACTTAAAAAGCAGGCCTATGGAGTTCATTTATACACACATCTTCACTATTAAATATGATTCATTTTTATGTATAAACTCATCCGGGTTACAAGTGATTAGGTGAGAATGGCTCTACACACACACACTTGAGGAATTGAAGTGAAGCGAAACTAATCTTTGAGATAAAATTCTTGATCAAGTGCATTATTTTAAAGTTTTCCTTGGGTTATAATTAAGTACAATCTTTGAGGCCTATTTGCAAGATGAAGCATTTGTGTGTTTTAATTTTTTCTTGATTCTGTTTCGGTTTAGTTTTATTTCATATTGTCGTAGTTGCTCGAGGACTAGCAAAGTCTAAGTGTGGGGGAATTTGATAAGTGTCTATTTATATATCAATTTCATATCAATTCTTCCATGTTTCTTTGCTATATTCCTTGGTATTTTTATGTTTTTGTGTGGTTTTGGATGTTTGTAGGAGTTTTGGAGGAACTTGCACAAAATTGGAGTAAAACCCTTCATTTTCACCTCTGCTAATCAACCAATTTCTCGGAGTTGATTGTATCGATATACAATTAACCGAATAACATGCTATATACCATTGGAAAGCTCTCGAAGTCTATTTTTTGGAGAAATTTACAGTTTACGAATTTATGTAGTGTACCGAAAGTTGTGATAAAAATGGTATGAGAAGTGTATATTTGTAATTCCATATATCACTGTAGCATGTTATTAAATACGGAGCACTGTAGCAAGTTACTGTAGCAGAGTATTTAAACACATTTTAGGGTTTTATTTTCATAACTTGAAGAGGGGAAAACGTGGGAGGAGGCTTCATCTTTGGATTTCTCTTATCTCTTGGAGTTCTTGAAGGAGATTGAAGGCTTGGAAAGAGGAAGAACTACAAATCCTAAGAGATTTCATCAGATTTGCTAAGTTTATCATTTCCCTTTCATCTTCTGGAATTTTTATGTATTGTATTGTATTTATGACGTTTTTGAACATGTGTAACTGAATCTGAATTGGTTGAGGGTGATTTTAAAGCCCTTGATATGGTTTTTGTGAGTTGATTGTGTAAGAAATTGTTATCCAATTCTCTAATTGAAGTTGCTTGTATTTTCCCATATCTAATGCTTAGATTGCTTGCTGATTGTATTTGGAATGGCCAACTGAATATAATCTGGTTGTTGTCTATTGCTAGATTAGAAATCTTGATCCGTAATTGTCATGAATTTCCAATCATTAGTAGCAAAATTGTGATCAGAGATTGCAATTGGAAAATACAACCTAGGTTAAATAATCCGAACTTGTGTGATTATTGCTTAGATCAACCTATCTTTCTCATCGTAATGCTTCCATTGAATTAAACTCAGAGAGCTTGTTCTAGGTTGTTTAATGGATAGAGATTAAATAAAGAGCTTGTTTTATTTAACAACAAAGTAAGGAAAGATTGGGATAATAGAGCTTGTTGTTATCTACGGTTGATAATTTCAATGGTGTAATTGGATGACAATTCTATTATTAATTCGCAAATCCATATCTTGTGGCAGAGAAGGATCCCTTAACGAGGTTTCTCTCATTGATTTTTCACTCAAATTAACTTTCTGTTTTGTTATTCTTCATTTGTATTCTTAGCTCATTTAGTTAATCATTCAACAAAACCCCCCTTATTTAGTTTATTGTTGCTGGAAAATAACAAATTCAATTAGAATCAATTCTCGTGGGAACGATATCTTACTCATCACTTTATTACTTGTGCGACTAGTATACTTGCTAGTTTCGAACGCATCAGCAACAAACAAAAGGTTAGTTAAACGACAGAAAAACTGATCATAGTAGCATGCATGAAATTCGACTAACGTAACATAACATTATTTCATCCATGCACATTAAAAAAAAAAAAACTCTACAAACAACTATAAAATCACATCAATTAACAAATTTTTCAACCAATTTAAACCCTCAATTTTTCCCAATTTCTAGGGTTTCATCATCAGTCAACAACATAAAAATTAAATGGCACTCTAGCGTATAACAACATATGTAATATAAACTTCCAAGCAGTGTACAAAATAAGAAAAAATTGCACCAAAAAAATTCATACCACAGTGACTGATGATCAACTTCACCATGCATGCATGTCTATGCAAACTACTCAGGGTTCTTGAAACTTACCCATTTTTATGTAACCTTTTTTCACTGACGTTTTTGCACTCTTGCAACAACGGTTCAAGTCACATATAAGGTAAGACGCGAGCGAAACTGGCAACCAGTGGGGAGAAAAAAAAACACAAAATGAAGAAGAAAAGAAGTGGGGACCAAAGTGATTAAAAAATGGAGTTGACTCTTCCTTTTCTATTATCCCCAAACCCCTCTTTGCAATGACCCTTCTACCCTCTCAAATCCACCTAATTACATCAACTTAACGGAAAATGTCACGGAATGATGGTCAATAATGTATTTTCAAAACATGGGGGGGTACCCGCTGATTAAAAAGTGAAAACAGTTATTGCGCGTGTAATAAACCCTAAACCTAGGGGTGGTCTATGTGATTTGCCCATTATATATTGATTCTAGAAAATCTCTCCATTATCATCAATTTTCTAAAGTCGTTTTCTTTTTTCTTATATTAATTCTAGTAAATGCTTCATTGTCATCATTTATTAAAGTTGTTTCCTTTTTCTTTTTTTTTTCATTTCATTTCATTTGACTTTTTTTTTTTTTTTTTTGCATTTTTCTTGAGTAAGTCCCAGAAGAAGAATTGATATATAATATTATTTTGTTAGTGCTAGGTATAACAAATTTTGAAAGGGGCAAATTCATCAAAAAATTAGAAAGAGTTAGTAATTTCCAGCGTGGGACCTAAAGCAAGTAAATGTCTGTGAAAATTTATGCAACTTACCTGAAAGTTGAGCTCATGCTTGGCCCAACACGTAACTTTAATTTGATTATGTTAGTCCAATGACGCCATTCATTAAGTTCTCATGCACTGCACATTTCCTTTCTTTCATTGCCTGCATTAGGACTAACAATGAGAGTTACCACTGCATTTATTTTTCCTTTTCTCAATTTTCTTGTCATAACAACCAACAACGTCAGCTTCTGTAATGGAAGCTCTTTTGTTGGTTGCATTGAAAGTGAAAGACAAGCACTTTTAGAGTTCAAAAAAGATGTCTTAGATCCTTCGAACCAGCTTGCTTCTTGGGTTGGTGATGGAGATTGTTGTACATGGGACGGTGTTCTGCGACAACTTTACAGGTCATGTCCTTAAACTTCATCTTAAAAATCTTAAAGATCATGAGATGTCCAAGTTGCAAGGCAAGATAAATCCCTCTTTGGTTAATTTGGGACATTTTATTTACTTGGACTTAAATGGTAATTATTTTAAGGGGTTGGTTCTTCATCAACTTGGGAATCTCTCCAATCTGCAACACCTTGACCTCAGTCTGAATTATGACTTATATGTTGACAATCTTCCTTGGTCATCCGGTCTTTCTTTGTTAGAGTTCCTTGATCTGAGTTTCATGAACCTTAGTAGCACTTCTGAAGATTGGTTACTCATGGTAAATGCACGTCCTTCGTTAGAAGTTAAACTTTCCAGGTTTTGAACTCCATCACCTTCCTATCATATCAGTTGCTAACTTTTCGACTCATACAATCTTTAGTCTTTCCTATAACCCAATTAATAACTATTTGATCCCCGATCGGATTTTTGGCCTTAGCCATCTAGCCTTCCTTGATCTAGCTTTTATAATAAATTTCAAGGTCCTTTTCCTGATGGACTTCAAAGCTTGACTTCTCTTAGATATCTTGATTTATCTTGCAACTATTTCAATTCTTCGCTACCAAACTGGTTACACAAACTTAGCCACCTTGAGTTCCTTTCTCTTGTTTATAATAACTTGGAAGGTAGGATACCAAATACGCTAGGTAAACTTACATGCTTCAGTTATCTTAATCTTTCTAATAATGACTTGAATGGTACTCTTTCTGAAATTCATTTTGTCAAGCACAAAAGACTCAAGCATTTTGATGCATCTGGAAATTCATTAAAGCTAAAAGTAGTTCCAACTTGAATCGTTGTCTTTGAGTTCCTTGGGGCCTCAATTCCTATCATGGATTCTTTCACAAAGGCATTTATCTTATCTAGATATGTCCAACTCAGGAATTCTAGATATGATTCCTAATAGCTTTTGGAAATCTTATTTTCAATTTAAATATTTAAATCCCTCTCATAACCAAAATATATGGAAATATCATGCATTTAACTGCTCAAGCTCTTTCAATTCCTCCAATTGACTTGAGTTCGAATAATTTGTTGGGTTCATTGCCTCTTGTATCTTCTAATGTATATACACTTGATCTTTCTAATAATTCTTTTCCATTTTTTATGGCATATGATGAACGAGTCAAGGGAAATGCATATTCTTAATCTTTAAGATAATTTTTTATCTGGAGGTTTACCAAATTGGTGGATGAATGGGAAAAAGTTATTGGTTTTGAATTTGGACAACAGAAGATTTGTTGAAACCTTCTGGCCTCCATGGAAACATTAAGGTCCCTCTTGTGATTGCATCTTCAAAACAATAAACTCTTTAGTATAATACCTATGTCACTTTTACCAGGTTGATAGTATTTGATATTTCTGAAAATGAATTTGTGGAAAATATATATACCAACACGGTTTGAAGAAAGATTTTCAAATCTGATGATCTTAAGTCTTCGTTCAAATAAGTTTCATGGCTTTTTGCCAATGGAATTGTGTCATCTGGCTTCCTTGCAAATCCTAGACCTTGCTTGTAACAATTTGTCTGGAACTGTACCAAGTTGTATCGATAACTTGAGTGCCATGAGAGAGATTCTGTGGGCAACATTCATTATTTAACCAATTATAGTGATTCTATCGAGGATGAAATCCTAATGATAAAAGTGGATATGAATGACTATAGCATCATTCTTAATTTTGTAAGAAGCATATATCTTTCCAAGAATAATTTCTTTGGTGAAATTCCTATGTGAGTGACAAAGTTTGTGACGTTGCAATAATATAATTTGTCACATAACTTTTTCACTAGAAGAATTCCTTAGAGTATTAGTGTTATGAGATTATTGGAGTCCATTGATTTCTCATCGAACCGGTTTGAAGGGGAAATCCCACAAAGCGTTTCAAATTTGTCCTTTTGAGTGACTTGAATTTGTCCAACAATAACTTGATTGGGAAAAATCCTTCAAGTACTCAACTAGAAAGCTTGGACACAACTTGGTTTACAGGCAACAAGCTTCGTGGATCTCCACTACCAACAAATTGCCTCGTTAGTCTTCCAATACCTCAAAAAAAAAAAAAAAAGGATGTAATGACCACAAAGTGGGTTGGTACTATGAAGATATGACACTTGGATTTGTGGTGGCTTTCTTTTGTACAATATAGGTTATTTCACTTGTATTAATTTAGAGTTGTTTCCGTGTAGGTCATTTATCGATAATCATATGACATATCTAATCTATAATAAACTTAGAGCTAGCAACTTTATTTTGTATGTGCTTGTAAATGAACTTGATTTAGAACTTCGTAAAATGAAGTTAAATATTGTATTTGAAAATAGTTTCTCAAAAAAAAAAAAAGGGCCAAGCTAAGAATTGTCAATTATTTACTTTATATACAACGGATTTTTTACTAAAGAAAAAAGATCATAATTTTGAAACTCATTATTCTTAGGCAACCGGAAAAGGCTGTGAATCATTATTGTAATGTAATGATCGAAACATTTACAATAACACTAATTCAACTGTAAAAATGAACTCAAATATGAGAGAAGAATGCCAGAATCGTGACCAGATGATCAGAAGCGATGGCTGAAGTTCTTGTCGGACCTGGCAATGGTGTTCGGGTAACTCAGAGCAGCTGCATGGAATCGATTAGCCATCGTTGTTGTTTAGTTTGTAGCTTCTCTTATGAGAATTAACCTATCTCCAATGAACTTACCTCTATTAAGCAAAAGCAATAATCCATCTAGGGACGAAATATTGGTGGTAAACTCTTAAAACATTTTTACAAACAGCTCAGCTACGTCTCAATATACATGTAAAAAAGATTTCTCATTAATAAGGGTCATCCAAACTATACGGCATTAGACTTTTCAACCAAAAAAATATTTTTTAATCGTTTCCAAAAACAACCATTTATATGCTTAATTATTATGCTTCTAATTGCAAAGACCGATAGAATCTTCGTGCAACACCTGTCACGAATATCTCTTCGGATTCATTCTTTATTTGAAAGAAAAATTCACATCACAAAATCAAAATCTAAAGAAATACTTGTAACCAGATTTAACCATCCTTATATGCTCCAGGCGAAAATAAATCTAAGAATTTCAACTACAAAAATCACAACTAAATGATACAGAAAAATTCTCAAAAATAAGTTAAATAGAGAAAGATAAGAGATCTTACCGTTTAAGAATTCAAGAATTGGGATCGCCAAATAATGAAGCAATTCGATCTTACCATATAATGATGTTAATATTTTGCTATTGCTCTTCTGTCATGTCTTGATCAGATCAAACTAACAAAAACCAAAATAAAATTCGAAAACGTACACAACGAGATTGGAAAATTTCGGTTTTACAGAGTGATGGTGATTTTAGGGATTAAGAAGAATTAAAGAACCCTACCACCAATGCTATTAAATTGGAAAAAGAGGAAACCGTGTCAAATATTAGAACAGATGTTTTATTGTAGTAGTTTGCAATATAAAAGTAAACAAGACTTGGCGGTATATTAGGGAAAGTCTTCTCCAATCATGTTAACATTTCTTTATTAACAGCACGATATTAATGTTATTCTAGAAAAAAAAATTATTAATGGCATTGTATTTATGCTTTTAGAGATACTGTATTTAACAGCAAAAAAAATTTCCGTAAGAAGCTGTTTTTAACAGCAATTAATATTTGTTTGATTTTAAAATAAAATTGATAGGTTTATATGACAGCAAATTGTAAAAACAAGCCGTTGAATAATATTGGGAATCATATTTTACAGGAAAAATATTAAACTTGCCATCTTCGTTCTTTTTATAATAGCATTTGACTTTTACATGCTAGAAAATCTCAGCCGTGGAAAGGCCTTTTTTTGTATTGTTTTCAATTCTCAATCGTATAAAGTATTATTATTGAATTTTTTTTTAACTTTATTAAAGGCTATATTAATTTGGGTATCGAAGAAAATAACTTAGTGGCATTTAATTAGTTTCTAAAATAATATAAAAAGGTTTCGATGTTACGTTAGTCATCATCTTATGAAACGTTTGGATTATTATTTTATATTATATACGCCAATCGTTAGGTGCGCATTAAAAAAAGACTTCGGTTTCCCCGCACATGAAAGCTCAGCCTTCCTTCTGTCACGCTCTCCCTGATAAGTCAATACATCGTATTAAAAAAATTCGTTCCTTTTCTCATACTGGCCAATGAGAAGAACGTAGAACTGCTAACTCGTATTAGAATTTGTCTCACATTCAGCACAAGGCCAAATTAAGCTCAATTTTTTTCTTCCGTTTCTCACGCTGGCAATGAGAATCCCACCACCTACGGTCGGCTGCACATGGCTATGACGCGCAGCCTAGTTACAATGTCATTAATAACTAAATTAATTAAGCTCAAGTTCAAGTCTACACCCCACAACCCATACCATATGGCGGACAAGCTTCACTTCTCGCTCCCTCTCTCTCTCTCTCTCTCTCTCATTTTCACCACCGTCTACTCCCGATCCATCCCTGGTTCTACGCCGGCTCTGATATAATCTCTGATGGGGTTAACCACCTGCGCAATCCAAACGACCTTGTCCTTAATCCTTTCGCTGCTGAAACCACGTGCAACCCCACCTACGGCTGAAGGAGTTTACCGCAGTTTTTGTTAGAAAATGTCCAAGTTTTTAGGGACATCTACATGTATTTGAATTGTTCAAAGTTTCTATTACCACTTGGCTTTATTTCCGCTAAGTGGGCTGCTTTCTCGTTTCTGTTAAGATCGTGTATTGTTAATAAAATTGTGTCATTCAATCCAGCTTGTCGTGTTCTTGTTCTGAGTTTTATTTAGATCAAAGTTCCCAACAATCTGGTATCAGAGCTCCCACTAGGCCTGACCAATCAAAGCAGTAGTCTTTGAAGTTCTGCAGAAGCACAAAAGATGACTACAGAAGGGAGTTTTGTACAGCCAGCCATTCCTCGCTTTGATGGTCACTATGACCATTGGAGCATGTTGATGGAAAATTTCCTACGATCTAAGGAATTTTGGGGACTGGTGGAGCCTGGCTATATTAAGCAAACAAGTGAATCGGTGCAGACAGATGCACAGCACAGGAAGAATGATGAGATGAAGCTGAAGGACTTGAAAGTGAAGAACTATCTCTTCCAGGCGATCGACCGGACCGTTCTTGACACCATTCTTACGAAGGATACTGCCAAAGATATATGGGACGCCATGAAAAAAAAAATTCGAAGGAAATGCAAGGGTCATGAGGTCTCATCTTCAAGCTCTTCGCAGAGAATTTGAAACTCTTGAGATGAGGTCCGGTGAAGGAGTGACAGAGTACTTCTCTAGGGTTATGACAGTGGCCAACAAGATGCGAATTTATGGAGAAGATATGCAGGATGTTAAAGTGGTGGAGAAAATTCTACGCTCTTTAACTGAGAAGTTCAACTATGTTGTATGTTCTATTGAGGAGTCAAAGGACATTGATGCTCTTACTATTGATGAGTTACAAAGCTCATTAATAGTACATGAACAGAAGTTTCAGAGATGTAATGGTGAGGAACAAGCTTTGAAAGTGACATCTGAAGGAGGAAGAAGTCCTGGTCGTGGTACCTACAGAGGAAGAGGAAGAGGGAGAGGTCGTGTAGGCTTCAACAAGGCAACTGTGGAGTGTTACCGATGCCATCAACTTGGACATTTTCGGTATGAATGTCCTTCTGGGAACAAAGAAGCAAATTATACCGAGCTTGATAAGGAAGAAGAAATGCTTTTGATGTCTTATGTGGAGTTGTATAAGGCCGGAAGAGAAGATGCATGGTTCCTTGATTCAGGGTGTTCTAATCACATGTGCGGCAATCGAAATATGTTCCATGAATTCGATGAAAATTTTTGACATTCGGTAAAATTGGGGAACAACACTAAGATGGATGTGATGGGAAAGGGAAGTGTGAAGCTGCTGCTGGATGGAGTCAATCATGTTGTTGCTAAGGTATATTATATTCCAGAGTTGAGAAATAATCTCTTGAGCATAGGGCAGTTGCAAGAAAGAGGCTTGGCTATTTTGATCAAGGGAGGGATGTGCAAAATATTCCATCCAGAGAAGGGTTTGATAATTCAAACCAACATGAGTGCCAATTGAATGTTTATCTTGCTGCCTCAATCTCAAGCTTCCTCTCAAGTAGGAGCTGATTAGTGCTTTCACACAAGAACTCAAAATTTGTTTCATCTTTGGCATCGGAGGTATGGGCATCTGAGTTACAAGGGTTTGAGAACCTTGCTATACAAGAACATGGTACGTGGACTTCCTCAATTCTCTGCCTCAAGTGTAACATGCACTGCTTGCATCAACGGGAAGCAACACCGTGACCCTATTCCAAAGAAGAGTACTTGGAGAGCAACTCAGAAGCTGGAACTTATTCATGCAGATATTTGTGGTCCAATCACTCCTACATCTAATAGCAACAAGAGGTACATTTTGTTATTCATTGATGATTATAGTAGAAAAGCATGGGTGTATTTCTTGGTAGAAAAGTTAGAGGCTTTAAATTATTTTAAATGCTTTAAGACTATGGTTGAAAAAGAAACATTGTTATTTGTTAAGTGTTTTCGCACTGATAGAGGAGGAGAATTTAATTCAAATGAGTTCAATGATTTTTGCAAACAAAGTGGGATCAAGAGGCAGCTGACCACCGCTTATACTCCGCAACAGAACGGTGTAGCTGAAAGGAAAAATAGAACCGTGATGAACATGGTTCGTTCCATGCTATCTGACAAGAACATTCCCAAGACTTTTTAGCCGGAGGCAGTGAACTGGACTATTTATGTCCTAAACAGGTGTCCTATATTGGTAGTTAAGGATGTTACACCAGTGGAGGCTTGGAATGGAGTGAAACCCTCAATAGATCATTTTCGGGTCTTTGGTTGCATAGCACACGTTCATGTTCTAGAAGAAAGGAGGACTAAACTTGATAATAGAAGCATTGCTTGTGTACTATTGGGAGTTAGCGAGGAATCAAAAGGTTATAGGCTATTCGATCCTATTGCTAAGAGAGTTGTTGTGAGTAGAGATGTAATTTTTGAAGAAGAAAAGCAATGGGATTGGGATGTGAGTTATAAAGATCAAATATTAGTAGATTTAGAATGGGTTGATGGTGATGGTGAGAATGAAGAAGGGGTGAGTGACAATGGGAATAGAGTGAGTGAAAATGGGAATAGAGAAAATACTGACGGAGAGTTAGGAGAGACTAGTGATAACGGAGATGGTTCTAGTGAGGGTGAAGAGAGAGTGAGGGAGTTGAGGCAATCTCGTGAGAGGCATCCTCCTACGTGGATGGGTGATTATGTTAGTGGTGAAGGTCTATTTGAGGATGAAGTTCATATGGCATTA
>SNVD02003727.1:182500-188384 GCA_013180625.2 Boswellia sacra
ATGACCGTAAATTTGTGTCAAGATATACACAGTGTTATACGCAAATATTGAGTCATTGGATCTCAACTTCAACGGTTGAGATTCAACCTAACATAAATGATTAATGTATCTCAAGAATAATAATTGTTAGATTGAATCCCAACCGTTAAAAGTGAGTTGACAATTTGTGCATTAGCTTATGTTAAAAAAATGATATATATATATATAGTTCCATGACACCACATTTCTTAGACACAAATTATGAGCTATTGGATCAATACACTTTCAAAGGTTGAGATTCAATCTAACACTTTTCGATGTGTAATAATTATGCATGGTAGATTGAATGTCAACCATTGAAAGTGGGTTAATCCATTGGCTTATAACTTGTGTGTCAAAAAGCTGGCTGTTAGCCCTAAGGCTACATGATAATTTTGATGATAACAATACACATTGATTAATTGAGATTTACTAACATGTTTATTTATGTGCAAGACTAAGATCATTGAAATAATTATAAAATCAAGAAGAGGCTTATTAAAATGAAGTGTTGAAGCTAAGGAGAAGACTACATGTTAAAGGCACCAAAATTTAAGAACAAGGTTTGATTCAAGGAATGTGACACATGAGCAATGTTCAATCAATTGGTCATATATTTCTCTAAAAATATCCAAATGATGTGATTCTTAAGCCTTTGAAAAGCTTACTTAATTTATAACATTTTATATGTTTTAAAGAAATTCAAATTTCAAGTGTAAGGTCATCCAAATCATTATGCAATTTGAAAGACAAATAGAAGTAGCTAATATGAGCACCGAATACTCTTTTGGACATATCTTGAGCTACAAATATCCAAATCACTTGATTCTTATGGCATTGGAAAGCTGACTTAATGAGGCACATTTCATATGCTTTGGATAAATTCAAATTTCAAATGGAAGGCTGACATAATTGACATGCAACTCGATGGACTGACACAAGGAAGAAAAATCAACTCACAAGAGCACCGAATGGTGTTTTAGCCATATCTTGAGATAGAGATATCCAAATTCTTTGATTCTTAATATTTTGGAAAGCATATTCAAATATGAAGATTTTTTATGTTTTGAAGAAATTTAAATTTCAAACGGAATGCTGACAGAATTATCATTCAATTCAGTGGACTGACACAATGAAGAAAAATCAAGTCACATGAGCACTGAATGGTGTTTTGGCCATATCTTGAGCTACAGATATCCAAATGACTTGGTTCTTAATGCGTTGGAAAGCTTATTCAAATGTACCAATCTTTCATGTTTTTCAGATTTTCAAATTTCAAAGGGAACATTGACCAAAATGGCAGATAAAATTACGGTTTTTATGGTGGGCAGAAAATTTGGAGATGGTGTCTTCACTTGATTAAGTTCATCTCATTTGCCTATAAAATTAGCCCTTCTCCCATGCATTCAATAAGAAAAGAGAAGAGCAAGAGAAGTATCTATCAAGCAAAAAAACAAGAGAAATATCAAGTCTATAGAGCTTTTATATTCTTTATCTACTCTTTGAAGAGAGTTGTACTTTTGTTGTAAAAATTATCTTTGTTCTTGTATTGTGGTGAGAGTGAGATCTTCTTGTAAAGGGTAAAAAGTTATCCTTGAGAGAACTCTTGGTGTGTTGTTATCAAGAGTTGAAGGAATTTGCCTTGGTGAGGTTGTTCATCAAGAAGAACTCTTGGTGTGGTGTTATCAAGGGTTGAAGGAAGTTGCCTTGGTGAGTTTGTTCATCAAGAAGAACTCTTGGTGTGGTGTTATCAAGAGTTGAAGGAAGTTGCCTTGGTGAGGTTGTTCATCAAGAAGAACTCTTGGTGTGGTGTTATCAAGAGTTGAAGAAAGTTGCCTTGGTGAGGTTGTTCATCAAGAAGAACTCTTGGTGTGGTGTTATCAAGAGTTGAAGGAAGTTGCCTTGGTGAGGTTGTTCATCAAGAAGAACTCTTGGTGTGGTGTTATCAAGAGTTGAAAGAAAAAGTCTTGGTGAGGTTGTTCATCAAGCAAGTTGTAAAGATTTCTACAACTTAGTGGAAAGCTTAGCTCGTGGAGCTAGGAGCCCGTGGACGTAGGCAAGGTTTGCCGAACCACGTAAATTGAGTTTGCACTCTCTCTATCCCTTATCTCTTTACATTAACTTGCACTTGTGATTGCTCATTATTGTTATTATCTTGATTGCATCTTTTTTTTTTTGTAACCGAGGTGTCCAGGTCAGCTTACGCGCACCACGACTAATCCTCGGAGGAGACTAGCGCAACCACAACCCACTGTCACGGTCTCCCACTTAAATCATGGAGGAAGCCATTGTGGAGACTCGAACCCAAGACTTCACCATTGGTGCTGTACCAACTCCATCCTAGCTCGCTTCACCACTTGAACCAACCCATTGTGGGTTTGATTGCATCTTTGATAACTTCTAATTTCATCTTCTTCACCTTTATTCTCAAAGAAAGAGTGAACTAATTTTGATCTTTCAAGAAAAGTTTTATAAATCTGTTTTGATAAATAAAAACCCAATTCACCCCCCCTCTTGGGTTGCCATACCTAGGTCAACAAGTGGTATCAGAGCAAGGTTGCTCAATTTTTTAAATCTTAATCGATTTTTGAGCTATGGCAACTTTTAATTCAACTTCATATGTTGAGGGACTTTCTATCTCTAGACCTCCATTTTTTAATGGAAGTGATTACTCTTATTGGAAAACTAGAATGAGTATTTTCTTGAAATCTTTTGATTATGATTTGTGGTCTATTGTTTTGGAAGGACCTTTTGTTCCTACCAAAATTGAAAATGGGGAATGCAAGCTTAAAGAACCTAAAGAGTTTAGTGAAAATGATAAAAAGAAATTGAGTTTGAATGCTAAAGCTATGAATGTGTTGTATTGTGCTCTAGATAGAAATGAGTTTAATAGAATATCTACTTGTTCTACGGCACAAGAAATATGGCACACACTTGAAGTAACTCATGAAGGAACTAGTCAAGTTAAAGAATCCAAAATTAGTATGCTAGTTCATAGTTATGAGCTTTTTAAGATGAAATCGGATGAATCAATTTCTGAAATGTTTACTAGATTTACGGATATTATTAATAGTTTGAAATCTCTTTGGTAAATCTTATTCTAATGTTGAAATGGTGAGAAAGATTCTTAGGTGTCTACCAAAATCTTGGGAGCCAAAGGTGACGGCAATTCAAGAAGCAAAGGACCTCACAAACTACCATTAGAAGAACTTATGGGTTCTCTCATGACTCATGAAATCACCTTGAAGGAGAACGAAGAAGATTTGCAAAGTGGTAACATGTGCATTCATGGGCTTAAGAAAAATGAGATAAGTATTCTCAACCCATGATCCGAAGCTTTTCATATGATGAATTCTTGAAGCATTCCAAAATTTACATGTGCAAGTTTATAAGCAAAATTCAAAAATTAATGCTTTCAAAAAGAAGTCAAAAATCATGTTATCTCAATTAGAAGAGGTAGTAGAAATAAATGAAGCTTTAGAAAATGAAAATGAAATTTTAAAGCAAAAAGATTTTGAAAGTTTGGAAAGTCAAATACTTTTTTTAAAAACTGAAAATGAGATTTTAAAACAAAAGGATTTTGATAAATTAGAGAAAGAAAATGTTATTTTGAAAAAGGAAAATAATGACTTAAGAAATATGGTTGATAGTTTTACAAAAAGCACAAAAAATTTGAATTCTATGTTACAAAACCAAAGGTGTGTTTTTGATAAAAGAGGGTTAAGATATAAAACTCATAAAAATCAAAAGTATTTTAAAAATTATTTTGCTCATGCATCTTCTAGGAATAATCCTAATCATTCATGTACTTATTGTAGAAGAAAAGGACACAAAGTGCATTCTTGCTATATTAAGAGAAATCCTAATTTGAAACAAATATGGTTCCAAAAAGTACCAAAACTAACCCCCAATGACCCAAGAACTTTTGGGTACCAAAAAGTTACTCCTTGAATGTTGATTGTAGAGACAAAGTGGCCAAACACAAGTGTTTACTTAGATAGTTGATTGCTCGGATATGACCGGAGTGCCTCCAGTTCTCAAGATTAATCATGAAAGAAATGCGGATTTGGACATTCGGTGATAAATGCGAAACAAAAGAAGGTAACCGGACAGGTGATATTAGTAACCTTCTTCGCCTATTATTACAGATGTTTTGGTTTGTTTCATCGTTTAAAACACTGATTTGAATTAGCATTAGTCAATTTGTGTGATAAAGGGATATTTTGTTACTTTTGAGCCTATAGATGCTGATTAAGATGTTAGTAAAATAAGGACATTATTTGTTGGTAATAGATGTGGTAATATTTATACAATTGATATTGATGTTAATGATCATGTAGAAAATTGTTTCATTGTTAATCATGATGCTTGTTTATGGCATAGAAGATTAGGTCATGCTAGCATGGACACAATTTCAAAAATTTCTAAAATGATTTAGTTGATGGTCTTCCAAAAATAAAATTTGAAAAGGATAAGAGTTGTGATGCTTGTCCATTTGGAAAACAAGTGAGAACTTCTTTTAAACAAAAGAAATTTATTTCAACAAATAAACCTCTACAATTACTTCATTTAGATTTATTTGGACCATCAAGAACTCAAAGCCTTGGTGGAAAGTATTATGTTTTTGTTATTGTGGATGGTTATTCAAGATTCACTTGGGTATTATTCTTGAAAACTAAAAATGAGACTACATAAGCTTTTTCAAAATTTGCAAAAAGAGTCCAAAATCAAAGACGGTTTTCTATTGTGTCTATTAGCAGTAATCATGGTGGTGAAGTAGACAATGTTGCATTTGAAAATCTTTGTGATGAAAATGGTTTTGTACATAATTTTTCAGCACCTAGAATTCCACAACAAAATGGTGTTGTTGAGAGGAAAAATAGGACTATTCAAGAAATGGCTAGGACCATGTTACTTATTAATAATTTTCCAAAATATTTTTAGGCTAAAGCCGTTAATACCGCATGCTTTATAATCAATAGAGTCCATATTAGAGCTTTACTAAAGAAAACTCCTTATGAACTTTGGAAAGGAAAAAAACCCAACATTGGATTTTTTAAAGTTTTTGGATATAAATGTTTTATTTTAAACACCAAGGATAACCTTGAAAAATTTGATGCAAAAGCCGATGTTGGAATTTTTGTTGGCTACTCCAACCATAGTAAAGCATATAGAGTTTTTAACAAAAAGACTCTTACTATTGAGAATCTATGCATGTTGAATTTGATGAAACTAATGTTATTTCTTCAAAGAATTTAGATGATGATATTGTTGAGGTAGAATGGCAAATCCAGGAATCAAGGCTTGATGAAAAGAGCCAAGATGAATTACAACTTCAACAAGAAAAGCTTGAGGAAGTAAATGATTCTTCCCAAGAATTACCAAAGGAATGGAGGTATGCAAAAGCTCACCCTAAAGATCTCATTATTGGTGAACCATCACAAGGTATGAAACTAGATCTTCTTTTAAGAACTTTTGTAATCATTTTGCTTTTGTCTCTCAATTTGAACCCAAATCTTTTAAAGAAGCCGAAAATGACGAAAGTTGGATTTTGGCTATGCAAGAAGAATTGAATCAATTTGAGAGAAATCAAGTTTGGGAATTAGTCCCTAGACCCAAAAATCATTCTATTATAGGCACTAAATGGATTTTTAGAAATAAAGTAGATGAAAATGTCACCATTATTAGAAACAAAGCTAGACTTGTTGCTCAAGGATACAATCAAGAAGAAGGTATTGATTATGAGGAAACCTTTGCACGTTGCTAGATTAGAATCCATTAGAATGTTGTGTGCATTTGCATGTCATAAAAATTTTACATTATATCAAATGGATGTCAAAAGTGCATTTTTAAATGGTTACATTAT